>CM033472.1:141277228-141489728 GCA_019447015.1 Hymenochirus boettgeri
TAGATCTGTAGGTGTGTGTACCTGTATCAGGTTAGGGGTTAAAAAAACAGACTTTTTTAATGATTAGTCAAAAAAAAAATTTGCCTATAGTTACCCTTTAAGTATGGCTTCCATGGGAACGGAAAGGTTTGTGTTTATGACCATACCAAACTGTTTTGAAATATCCACATTTGAGGATTGTTACCATTATAGTCTATGGGAAAAAATGTCCAAAAATTTATCAATAACGCTGTAACGCTAAGGTAATAGCACACTTCTCCTATACGCCCCGCACGTCTAGCTCAGAAACTGTGGGAGGAGATACGGTCCAAAAAAGCGAAAAAATAAAACAGAAGAAGAAATAGAAAGAACCGTAATTTGGCTCTTCAAACCAAATTAAAAAAGAAATAAAAAATAAAGCTAGAAATAAGTGCTAAAATGTACAGAAAAAAACATCTTTGTGTCATTCCTCATGTTTCAGGTATCATTCCTCAGGTATCATTCCTCAGGTATCACTCCTCAGGTATCACTCCTCAGGTATCACTCCTCAGGTATCACTCCTCAGGTATCACTCCTCAGATTGATTTTACTGCTGTTACATCCAATAGATGGCGCTATTTCTAGCTTTATTTTCTTCTATTTCATAATATATATATATAAAAATAAAGCTGAAAATAAGCACCATCTATGCAAAAGTCTGCACACGTCCCTAAATGTACAGAAAAAACACATCTTTGTGTCAATCCTCATGTTTCAGGTCATTTATCATTATCAGTCAGGTATCATTCCTGTATCAGAGTCAGGTATCATTCATCATGTATCAGAGTCAGGTATCATTCATCATGTATCAGAGTCAGGTATCATTCATCAGGCATCAGAGTCAGTATCATTCATCAGGTATCAGAGTCATGCATCAGAGTCAGGTATCTCATTCATCGGGCATCATTCATCAGGCATCATTCATCAGGCATCATTCATAGGTATCATTCATCAGGTATCAGAGTCAGGCATCATTCATCAGGCATCATTCATCAGGTATCATTCATCAGGCATCATTCATCAGGTATCAGAGTCAGGCATCATTTATCGGGTATCAGAGTAGGTATCATTCATCAGGTGTCAGAATCAGGTATCATTCATCAATGATATCTGATGGCTGATAACTGATTCCTGACTCTGATACATGATGAATGATACCTGAATTTGATAACTGACTTTGTTGCCTGATGAATGATACCTGACTGTGATACCTAATGAATGATGTGTGACACTGATACCTGATAAATGATACTTGATGAATGATACCCGATGAATGATAACCTAAGAATAATGAATAACACTGATAGCTGACTTTGATACCTGATGAATGATACATGAAACCTGAAACATGAGGAATGACACAAGATGTTTTTTCTGTACATTTAAGGCATGTGCAGACTTTTACATGCAATAGATTTCCAGCTTTTTTCTTACTTAATTTTTTTTTTTTTAAATTTCTTTCACTTGAAAATCTAAATTACTGTCCTTTCTATTTCTTTATCTTTGTCTTCTTTTATTTAAAAAAAACACGCTTTTTTGATTATTGATCAAAAAATTTTTTTGACTATAGTTAGCCTTTAGGTATTGCTTCCATAGGAATGGAAAGGTAGGTCAGTAGCTGGGTGTACCGTTGTTTTTTATTTAAGCCTTTTTACTGACCAATTGATTGACATTCTGTAAATATATATATTCATTGGTACAGAAAAATACATCTTGTGTCATTCCTCATGTTTCAGGTTTCATGTATCAGGTATCATTCATTGTGTATCATTCATTGTCTATTGGAGTCAGGTATCATTCATTGTCTATTGGAGTCAGGTATCATTCATCGGGTATCAGAGTCAGGTATCATTCGTCAGGTGTCAGAGTCAGGTATCAGAGTCAGGTATCATTCATCAGGTATCAGAGTCAGGCATCATTCATTGGGTATCAGAGTCAGGCATCATTCATCAAGTATCAGAGTCAGGTATCATTTATCGGGTATCAGAGTCAGGTATCATTCGTCAGGTGTCAGAGTCAGGTATTATTCATCGGGTATCAGAGTCAGGCATCATTCATCGCTATCAGAGTCAGGCATCATTCATCGGGTATCAGAGTCAGGCATCATTCATCAAGTATCAGAGTCAGGATCATTCGTCATTTGTCAGAGTCAGGTATCAGAGTCAGGCATCATTCATCAGTATCGAGTCGGGTATCATTCATCAGGTATCATTCATTAGATGTATGTATCGGGTGGTCAGGTGTTGTTTATCTGGTATCGGTTGTCATGTGTCAGGTATTGGTTGATAGGTATTAGGTGTAGTTATTGTCTATCAGGTGTCAGGCGTGGTTTATTAATATCGTGTATTGGGTATCATTATCATGTATCAGTTATCAGGATTCAGTTATCAGGTATCATGGCCATACAGGAGGCAGACATTAGATAGATCGAATGTCTAAAGACTGCATTTTACAAGCAGCGGTTCTTTACCTTTAGATAATCCAATTTGGACCATTAATTTTGAAAATTTAATACACTAAGAATGGACCAGACTATTTAAAAATACATAGGGGTTTTTTTGTGGGGTTTTTTTTGGGGCGGGGGGGTGACATAAAAGGAGCACTATCTGCCTCTTTCTTCCTGTGTAAATAATAGAAATATATATTTACAGAATGTCAATTGGTCAGTATAAAGGCTTAATTAGTGTGGACCTATTTGAACTGATTTTATAGTGGTACAGATTGCACATGGTATAGTCTCAACTATTTTAATAGAAGAAAATAAAGCTAGAAATAGCGCCATCTATTGGATGTAACAGCAGTAAAATCAATCTGAGGAGTGATACCTGAGGAGTGATACCTGAGGAGGAGTGATACTGAGGAGTGATACCTGAGGAGTGATACCTGAGGAATGATACCTGAGGAATGATACCTGAAACATGAGGAATGACAAAGATGTTTTTTTCTGTACATTTTAGCACTTATTTCTAGCTTTATTTTTATTTCTTTTTTAATTTGGTTGAAGAGCCAAATTACGGTTCTTTCTATTTCTTCTTCTGTTTTTTTTTTCGCTTTTTGGACCGTATCTCCTCCCACAGTTTCTGAGCTAGACGTGCGGGGCGTATAGGAGAAGTGTGCTATTACCTTAGCGTTACAGCGTTATTGATAAATTTTTGGACATTTTTTCCCATAGACTAATATGGTAACAATCCTCAAATGTGGATATTTCAAAACAGTTTGGTATGGTCATAAACACAAACCTTTCCGTTCCCATGGAAGCCATACTAAAGGGTAACTATAGGCAAATTTTTTTTTTTGACTAATCATTAAAAAGTCTGTTTTTTAACCCCTAACCTGATACAGGTACACACACCTACAGATCTACCCATCCATTTCTGTGGCAGCCATACTTAAAGGTAACTATGGTCAAAAAACAAATTTTGATCAATAATCAAAAAGGTTTTTTTTTTATGCCAATCTTACCCAGGTACACACACCTACTGACCCTTCCATTTCTGTGGCAGCATACTTAAAGGGTAACTATAGTCAAAAAATTTTTTGATCAATGATAAAAAAAAAATTATTAAATAAAGAAGTCAAAGATAAAAAATAGAAAGAACAGTAATTTAGCTTTTCAAGCGAAATTTAAAAAAAAACTAAAATTAAAGCTAGAAATAAGCACCCTCTATTGGATGTAACGGTCAGCACATGTCCTAAAAGATACAGAAAAAAACATAATTTGTGTCATTCCTCATGTTTCAGGTTCATGTATCATTCATCAGGTATCAAAGTCAGCTATCAGTGTTATTCATTATTCATTAGGTATCATTCATCGGGTATCATTCATCAGGTATCATTCATCAGGTATCAGTGTCACACATCATTCATTAGGTCAGAGTCAGGTATCATTCATCAGGATCAAGTCAGTTATCAAATTCAGGATATCATTCATCATGTATCAGAGTCAGGAATCAGTTATCAGCATCAGATATCATTGATAAATGATACCTGACTCTGATGCCTGACTCTGATGTCTGACTTTGAAACCTGATGACCGATAGCTGACTCTGATAACCTGATGAATGAGCCTGACTCTGATGCCTGACTTTGGTACCTGATGAACGATACATGACTCTGATACATGATGAATGATACCTGACTCTGATACCTGATGAATGATACCTGACTCTGATACATGATGAATGATACCTGACTCTGGACTTTGATACATGATGATGATACCTGACTCTGATAAGATGAATGATACCTGACTCTGATAACTAATGAATGATACCTGACTCTGATACAGTGAATGATATCTGACTCTGTAACTGATGAATGATACCTGACTCTGATAACTGATGATGATACCTGACTGATACATGATGAATGATACCTGACTCTGATAACTGATGAATGATACCTGACTCTGATACATGAAACCTGAAACATGAGGAATGACACAAGATGCGTTTTTCTGTACATTTAGGGACATGTGCAGACTTTGCAATAGATGTGCTTTATTATATATATAATAATATAATATATATATATATATATATATTAATATATATATATAAATTTTTTTTTTTTTTTTTTTTTTTTTTTATTTGGCTTGAAAGCTAAATTACTGTTCTTTCTATTTTAGCTAGCTAAGGAATCGGTGGAAGCGTTACTGCATTATCGGCAAATATCAGGATATTTCTTTCCCGTAAAGGGTACAATCTTCTAATATGGATATTTCGAGGTTTAAGGGCTAGGCCAAACTAGCGCGTTTTTTGCGCGTTGCGCACGCGTTGATTGCGCCTGCGATTTTTGCTACAATGGAAATCACGGAAGTTGAAATTCCCGCGATTTCCGATGCGCATGCGATTGCGTATCCATTAGCGTTTTGGTAACGCAAAATGGCGAAAAAGCAAAATGCACAAGACTCGCGCACACAATCGCGTGTGATAACGCTCGCGATTGTGTGCATGATTCCTGTGCGTTGCTGTGTGGCCTCAGCCTAAGGGTCATGTCATCAAAACAATTAGTTTCATGGTCGTAAATGCAAATGCTAATACCTCCCACCCCCACACAGATACAGGTACATACTTTTACACCACATTTATTTTCACTTACTGGTTGCAAGGTATGCCCACTTCTATTAAAAATTTTTTAATGTTATTCCCCAAAGCTAGGTCACATTTTGCTAATCTGTCTAATGTCTAACCTATTTAATGTTTTGCTTAGTGTATGGCCAGCTTAATACACAAAATATGATACCTGACACCCGATAGCTGATACGAACACTGATACGACACCTGACCCGTACACTGACCCCCCCAAACTCGATACCTGATACCTGACACCTAACACCTGATACCTGACACCTGATACCCGATACCTGATACCCGATACCTGACACTTGATACCTGACACCCGATACCTGACACCCAATACCTGACACCTGATACCCGATGCCTGATACCCAACACCCGATACCTGATACCTGATACCCAACACCCGATACCTGATGTCTGATACCCGACACCTGATACCTGACACTTGATACCCGACACCTGATACCTGACACCTGATACCCGATACCTGACACCTGATGATGTCCTAAAATGGACACCGTAATAAAGCTGTTTTTTCACTATAAAGCTAGCTTTTTCAGTTAATGACTGGACCTACATATGAAAATGATCATTAGCACCTGTTGGTACAATCGATTAAATGGCATGTCCAGCCTTTTAAAACATTTTTTATATCTATCTCCAGCTACCCCCCAAATCCCAGTTTTGCATTATAGAAAACTTCCAAATATGCCCCTGAATGGCCTTACCTGACCCAGTCCCTCACCGCTCTGCCACACTACTCCTCTACTCTGCTGCGCTACTGTCATGTGGTGACAGCCGCAACCAGTTATGAAAAACCGACAGGGCAGTGCACTAATAGGCACAAACATTCTGCTCTGGCGATAAAGTAACACTTACCAATGTAATATAGGTTAATGTGACTTTCTTAAACTCCTTAATTATGGCAGCTGCGTGGCTACACAAAAATTAACCATGCAGTTGCCACAATCGATGTTCTCTGCAATGGCGGCACCTTTTTTGCCACTTTTTAACACCATCTAATCCTAAGTGATCACAGCCTTGTGGGAGCATAGTAGGGTAAGTTGCGACTTTGGATTTACTTTACTTAAACACCCCCCAGTACTTACTAATTTTCTAAGAATAAACAATTAGAATTTATATTTGTAAAAGTGACGCAAAGTAAGAACAAATTGGAATTTGCCCTAAGCAGTAAGCATGTTTAAATATTTAGGAGAGCACTTGCAATTCTCAGTAAATCTCCCAATTATAGTAACATAGTAACATAGTAATTAAGGTTGAATAAAGACATTCGTCCATCAAGTCCAACCTATTCACTTTTTTTTTTTTTTTTATTTATTTATTTTTTTTTAACCCTACTACAGTTGATCCAGAGGAAGGCAAAAAACCCCAGCTAAAAAGGGGGAAAAATTCCTTCCTGACTCCAAACGGCAATCGGAAAGTATCCCTGGATCAACCAGATCTATATGCATTAATACCAGTAATTCTCAATATTTTTTAGTTTTAGAAACTATCCAGGCTTTTTTAAAGTATCAATGAACTTGCCATTACCACCTCTGCGGGAAGACAGTTCCACAGTTTTCACCGTTCTCACTGAAAGAACCTCTCCTAACTTGAAGATGAAACTTCTTTTCTTCCAACCTTAAAGGATGTCCACGAGTCCTCTGATATGACCTATTAGGAACAATGCACCAGAGAGTTCACTGTATGGGCATTAATATATTTGTTAAGGTATCATGTCCCCGCAACCGCCGCTTCTCCAATGTAAACAGCCCTAACTTGTCTAATCTGCCTGCATATTCAAGCCCCTCCATTCCCCTTATTATTTAGTTGCCCTTCTTGAAACTGCCTCAATTTCCAAGATGTCCCTTTTGTATATGGGATTCCAAAACTGCACCGCATATTCCAAATGTGGCCTTACCAGTGCCTGTAAGAGGGAGAATAATATTTTTCTCTCTTGATTCCATTCCCCTCTTTATACAAGACAAGATCTTGCTAGCTCTAGCTGTTGCTATTATGTTTTAGGTCAAAAGATATTATAATTCCAGTGGAAACATTCTTACTATGAAAAATATTAATAAATCCCAGCTTCGAATTGAGGATGGTTCAAGTCAGAAACGTTTTTTGATCCGGTGGAGCTTTGTGAATTTTGATGGGTAGAACTTTGTCAAATGCAAAGGCATTGTACACATTCTCCATGCCAATATTTATATTAGACTATAAATGAAACCATGATAAATGCGTAATTTTCACTGCCATTGACTTATATTATTGACTAATATTTCCACAGTATGCTTGTGAAGGTTCTCATTCATCCAGGTCATGGTATATCTGTTGTATTCAATTAGATCAACTGGACTTGAAATGTAGTTCTTGAAGACGTTTCGCTAGTCATCCGACTGGCTTTTCAATTCAGTTTCCTGCTGTCTTTTCATATTGCCGTACAGTTTGAGGGTTTTCTCCCCAAAATGATTAGAAATATGCTTGTGAAGGTTCTCATTCATCCAGGTCATGGTATATCTGTTGTATTCAATTAGATCAACTGGACTTGAAATGTAGTTCTTGAAGACGTTTCGCTAGTCATCCGACTGGCTTTCTCAATTCAGTTTCCTTGCTGTCTTTTCATATTGCCGTACAAGTTTGAGGGTTTTCTCCCCAAAATGATTAGAAATATGCTTGTGAAGGTTCTTATTCATCCAGGTCATGGTTATAGTTGTATTCAATTAGATCAACTGGACTTCAAATGTATTTCTTGAAGACGTTTCGCTAGTCATCCGACTGGCTTTCTCAATTCATTGAGAAAGCCAGTCGGATGACTAGCGAAACGTCTTCAAGAACTACATTTCAAGTCCAGTTGATCTAATTGAATACAACAGATATTTCCACAGTAGTGTGTTGGGTTCCCCTGTGTAAAAGGTTACCACTGTGCTAAAAAAATGCATGCATTTTCCCACTGTTTAACATTAATTCCCTGAATATTGTGTATACAATCTGTATCTACAAATAGTTTTTTTAGAGTTTTTTATAGCCGAACATTATACAAATTTCCTGCAGGCTTGGGGGGAGAGATGTAATATATCCTGTAATGTCTGCCCCATTTTTTTAAAAATAATACTTAACACCCAATGCAATAAGTTAAAAGTTATGTTTTACACAATTTTTTAGTGCTAAACTTAAAGGATAAGTGCACTGTAAACACAGTTTAGTTATTAGTAAGATGCAGCTTTAAAAATCTTTCCCCCTTTTTTTTCCTGCATATACATCACCAAGCATGGATTGGAGGCTAAGGGAAGAGGGGAACAAGCAACTCTCAGAGGGAGGAGCTCATCAGCCTTACCTATATCCAATATGTCAGCAACTTTACGGCACACAGGTTGAATTAGAAGTGACCTAGGGGGGAAAAAAGAGGAGGGGGGGGCATTTTTTAAAGCTGCGTCTTACTATTAAACTGAATTTGTGTTTACAGCGCAGTTATCATTAACATTTATTCAATTGGGGCATCAAAATCCACAACGGAGCTGCTTACTTTACTCCTGTGATGTGCTAATAACTTGCAAATGTTAGGCATACAGGATCAAGGGAGATAAGTAGAAAAAATGATTCATGCAAGAGAACTGAAATGATGCAGATGGTAGCTTATGGCAGCCCCCTTTACACTAAGTGGTAACTGTTGGCCACTTATTGAACATTATGTTCCTCACTTGCATTTCTCATTCTTCTGTCCTGTGCTTTCTGTTCCCAAACTTATAACAACATACTGTACTATAGGCAAAAACTAGGAATGAATAAACATTTTGTGTGTGTTCTAAAAATGAATTGTGTTTAAAATAGACTTTTTTTTAAAAACTGCTCAGGTGCTTACTATAAATTATACCAGAATAGTTGATCTTTTGGAATGTGAAATGGGGTGACTTACAGGGTCTCCAGGGGAACTAAAGTAAATGTAGAGAAAACATGGATTGGTATCAGTTACCTTGTTTCCACATTTTAGTAGCGTTGGTGAAGGAATTTAATGAGACCGCTAAAAAACATTCAAATACTGAAAAGATTGGCAGTCTGACTGACTTTGGATAAGCAGCTCTATGGAACTATAGAGATGGTGTCAGAAAAGCACAACATGTTGTTGTGAAAGAAGACCTATTTATTACACACCACCAAACATACCAGGAAAAACATTCTGCTGGAAAGCTGTTTAATACGATAATAAGTCCAATTAACAAAATATCAATGCCAATATTTGTGTGGAACTTAAAATTTGGTCCCAAAATCTTTGTTTCATTGCAAAAATTTTGACAACAAGAAGTATTAATATATTAATTGTCATCTTTACATGTAGATTGGAAGATGAGTTCAATGTATATAAATTCAAGATTGTGTATTACAGTGTAAAAAAAGCATTATGGAACTATTAAACTATGGAAACCTAAAACACTGATTTGCCACTAGATGTAACTGCAACATTATGTGTATTTAGTCTACAATATCCTGAATACTTTTACAAAATATGGTGTTTTTACTTTTGTTTTGCTTCTATACTGTGATTTTTCATCATAAAGGGGCTGACTGATTTACATATTCTTGACAAATTAGAGAAATTATTTTAATGCTTTGGGTGGGGATAATTTATTTGATGGATGGGATTAGCCTTTTATCCAAACTGTGTGTACTCAGCCTAAGACCCTGAGCCTCAAATTGTTCTACTACTTATGACTAAATTATCAGTCCATATCACAAAACAATATATATTAGCTTATAAAGGTTTAGAACCGACCGAAACGTTGCGGATTGCACTATTAGATGAGCATAACTATATACTGACAAGTGACCATGCTTACTATAGCCCTTAAGCTGAGCCTGTCGTGTACTGTTGGGATGTAGTTTCTTTTTAATGGTGTGTTTATGGGTAGCACTTTATTTTGCACAATATCACTTTAATATGACACTGGCACTTTAGTGCAGTGATGCGCTACCTGTATTTATTAGCATTATTTGTCTTATTCCCCTTCTTTTGAGCCCTGTTCCTGGTGTAACTATGAATAAATTTTTGATAAGAGTGCCATGACGTCTGTTGTTCTTTGTGATTTTATTATTTATCTACTGTCATTGAGCACCTTGTATACATACGTAGCCATTGGATAAGTGTTATTATTGAATATAGTACTAGTGCCCCTAATCTTGTGGTTGAATAGAGGATTGCACTGTTTGCACTGTTTTAATGCACTTGCACTTTGACTGAAAATAAATTATCAAGAAGACCCGTGAGTGCTCTCATTTCTCATCTTTTATATACTACTGTGGAGTAGCAAAGGGCAAGGAACCTAATAAGAGTGGGTGCAAATACTTGGACTTTATGTATATATATAAAAACAAGAACAACTTGTTAACCAAAACTATAAACACATTTAATCCAATCTTTTAGTTACTCTGGAATTAGATGACTAGGTATTTTTCATAATTGCTTATGATTCATTCATTTGTCCCATGAGTCTAAAAGTCGTATCATTTGAAAAACATCCTCAGTGATAAGGTGTGTATTTACAATAATGATATAAAGTATGCCCATTAGATTGCTCCTTCGGTGCTGTTATCTGATTTGTAGACATTAACAGTGTGCTTTTTGTTCCTTTTGTGAATGCTGTAGAGCATGTTTATCTAGTATATAGTGTTTTAATTGCTAGAATAAGTATATGTATTACTGGTAAGTGTCACGCACGCAGTATAAAACTTGTATATTGCTGATGTATCAGTAAAGGGATTGATTATACTGAGCAGTGTTATAATAGAGCAGCTACAGGGACATTGAAAAAGTTATTGTATAAAGGAGAAGTAGTTTGTAACTGATCAGGCTGATAGTAATGTCGGTAGTGTCATTTAACTCAGTATTAATGGCATTTATCATTTATGTAAATGTATTTCTAATGAAGGATTTGTATGTTGGTAATTTAGTTACATTATGTGACTTAGGTGAGTAGCACATAATTAGTAGTTGTTATGATGTTATGATGTTAAAATGTTCATATGATTAATGGAGTAATTTATTTTTTTTTATTTGCAAAAATTGCTTTGCCACTTTCAGGAAATGCACAGCAGACGCTATCCCTAGTGAAGCTCTCCATGCATTGCTTTAAAGTTTAACTACTATGGGACTTTAATCGCTAGTCATTGTGTTATAAGAAAAACACAGAACCACAGGAAAATGAATTAGGTTGTTTTGTTATTTGACAGTGGTCGCAGACTAGACTATTCTGTAGGCTCTTTTCAAAATAAACAATGACATGTATTTATTCTTAGATTACCCAAAAAATTAGTAGGACACATTTTAAAGAAAAACAGGGCCTACCTGAAGAGTGTATTTTTGTGTTCGGAGAGATTAAGGAGAACTAAACTTACATTTTTTTCAACCATAATGTGAAACGTTTTCACCCCCCCAGAACACAGCTATATTAGAAAAATTGGTTTCTAGTAAGTCGCATATATGTACATGTGAGAAAATAGATTCACTAACTAGAAGGCTTCCATGTTACTACCAGTACAACTAATAGCCCATGCCATGGCCCTGATCCTAGTATTCAATACATTTGGAAATATAACAAAAACATGTGGAATAGCACAGTACCCTAAAATAAAGTGTAAAACCCCACGTAACCCTTATATACATTGAGTTGCTTGTGAGGTTCTCATTTACCAGTTCATTGTATATCTGTTGTATTCAATTAGATAACTGGATTTAAGTTTAGTTCTTGAAGACGTTTGCTAGTCATCCGACTGGCTTTCTCAATTCAGAATGACTTGTACAAGAATCTGTGGCAATTATGTAACCTGGAGATTCCAATTAGCATACCACACGCCAGGTGTTAAGGGCGTAATGGATAGGGGCTAAGAGGGTCTTATAGGAAGCATGGGGTAAGGTGTCAAAACAGCATGTGTACTGGCAGTACAGTTGGGTGTCGAACCCCCTCACCTATTATTAAGCCACTGGTCAGATAGTGGATGACACCTGGGTTAAAATCCACCAGAAGGAGTACAAACCTTCATGAACATTAATGCGGGTAGATCAAAAACATCAAATTTACAAGAGAGAAGAGGTACAAAACAACGGGGAAAAACAGGACAGGAGAAAGAACATGGTCATCCCACATGTAGCGACAGTCTCCGAGAAATTAAGAAGAATTTTTTAAAAAAACACTGTATCCCTGTTGCTTTAAACCAAACCACACACTGAGGCGCAATTGGTACATCCGAAAGACCCAATACCGAAAAACAGAAAAGTGATATCATATACGCAATGCAGTGCAGTGAAGAATGCTCTGATTTGTATGTGGGGGAGACCAACAGCAACTGCATCAACGTATAGAGCCCAGCACAGAAGAGCCAATTCCTTGGGTCAGGACTCAGCCATGACCTGCATATTTAAGGACATACCTTAAAGATTATAATGTTACCATATTGGCAAAGGAATGTGACTGGTTCAAGAGAGGTGTCAAGGAGGCATTTATGTGAAATAAAGAACAACCAGCTTAAAAGAGGTGGGGGGGTTCGGCACCAACTGTCTGCCATGTACAATGCTGTTTGACACCTTTACCTGGGGGTTTCCTATAACACCTCTAGCCACTATGCAAATCATGCCCTTGACACATTGGCAGTTGATATGCTAATTGGGATTTTCCAGGGTACATAATGCCACAGTGATTGTAAAGTATTCTGAATTGAGAAAGCAGTCAGATGACTAGCGAACGTTCTTCAAGAACTAAAATTCAACGTCCAGTTGATCTAATGAATAAACAGATATAGTGTTTATTACATTAATTAGACTGTTTTTTGTTTATTTTTTATTTTATTAATGCCACATGAATCAGGCCTGAAACACATCTACAGGTGACTAGAACATTTGTATTTCATTCAATCAAAAAAATCAGGCACTCTGCTATAAATCTAATTGTTAGATAAAAATGTGCATATTTTAATGCCAGTAGGGTAAAGGTAGACCGTATGCACACTGTTACCTGGGTGCAGACAATGAATTCCCCCCAATTCCAGGGGGTATAGTTATAACTGAACAAAATAATTAGCAAAGGTCGCAACTGAGCAAAATGTGAAAACTTTTAATCCAACCAAAACAACAACGTACACAACGTTCGGGGTCTAGGCTCTTTTCATCAGGTGATGTAAGTGCAAAACCGTAGCAAGGATTTAAAAACCCTTGATCCGTTGCTTAATACATGTGCACATGTGCTTGAGGCATAAAAGATACCCATACCCTCACTTACCACCTTGTTGGAGAAAGTAAGTTTAACGTTACCTTCTATGCCACACACTACAGAAACTTAGTCAGAGGGTTGTCTCATTTAGTGGACTATGCCTGCTGTGACAGGGATGTGCAGACTTATCTTACAGAGAGGCCGGATAGAGGACCTGGAAAATTGCTCCAGGCAGCAGAATCTAAGGATTGAGGGATATCTGGGAGGGGTGTAGAAGGTTCAAGGCCCAGACACCCTTATTTCCCACAGACTCAATTGCAAAGTAAGACACAATACAAAATGGACGTCCCAAGCAGAACCTGCGATTTGAAACACCAGATATCATGTCCTTCTCCAATGCTCTAGAAGCATATTGCCACATTCTACAGTCATCAAAAAGACAGCTCAGAACAGCTGGGATAAACTAATTACACTCTATTTTAAATGGACAGGACTCATGACAAAAATTTGTACATGACAAGAACTGCTCCCAATGAGCAGTTCTTAAAGAGATATGTATCCCAAATCCAGTGAAAATGTTCACTTCAAGGAGAATTCATCCAGGTAGTAGGGTAATCCACTGAATATTAGGGCTCTTTATTACTGGAGGCCTGTACTACTTAGCACTGTATGTTTTGTACATGTATGATCATGTGTTATAAAGGGGAATGGTTGCTTTGTGTTTTTAAAGTTTTTAAATTCATATGCACTGCATCTTGTTCCATGTCCATGTTTCTTCCCCATTTGCTATGTACTAATAAAGGGATTTTACTTTTTTGACAAATCATTTGTGAGTGCTAGGTACTTTTATTGTTTCTCTATAGCTATCTATATATTGCCAGTGCACACAGACCCATTGGGTAATATTAGCCTTGTGACCTGTAACCTCTTTTTTCTAAATACCAGCAAACTTCCATCTCAACGTGTGTAACTTCAAAACTCTTATTATCTACAACATATGGTCACTAAAAAGAAATGGGACACACCAACGAACAAGTGCACATCAGCATATTTGTCTCCAGTACATTGTCCCTTTCCTCAGTTCAAAACATAGAGTACTATGCCCCAAAATACGCTCTCCAGATGCAAATTACTGGCACCTTATCTGCCTCCATATAAAGCAGAGGAATGTATCTGGGGGCTACTTAATGAGGAGTACTGGCATAAACCACCTAGGAACACGGCTCTCGAGTTCTATGAAATTAATTGTATTTACCTGGATGTCCTTGATCCCTCCACAATGTAAACTTTGAACAGCTAATAAATACAGATCTAGCATATACAAAGTCTCTATCTCCACAAAATGTCCAAATATAATGAAGCCTGGAAGCACCCCTTCCCCTCCCTCATTCTACCTCTTCCCTCCTTCCCTGACCTCTTGTTTTTTTTCCTTTTATCTTATTCTCCCTGTGTGTGATTGTGAGGTAGAAATGTGGCTGAAACCTTGCTATCAGTTACCTGGTGTTTTTTAAAATAATTAAATAATGAGATGCAAAATAACTGAAACATCCTCTTAGATTATGTGATGCCACCAGTCTGTTAACAAATTACGGTAACCTGTATCTGAAACATTTTAATTTAGAAGGTTTATGCAAAAATACTGTATGGTTACATATTCTCTTAGTTCCTATCCCTCCCCTCATAATAAAAAAAATATCTCCATGGTGTGCATTTAAAAGCAATGTCACGAATCATTTAGTACTGCAAGATATACAAATCCATTTACTGTGCTACCCAACAATAAATTCTGTTAAAATTTTTTTTTCTAGTTACTAACTTGTGTGCACACCAGCCAGCTGGTTTATCAGACTGTCTGGCACGGTCCTAGAAAATAACATAGGTGGAGCCTTTGACATTTGGAACAGTGTGTTAAAAACTTTGTATTCAAAGCTCTGTATTCAAAGTTAAACACTCTCCTTATTAAGGGTTCTTTTCTGTAATATCTAAATGTCTGGCGCGGCAAAGGTTTAAACAATGAGAAATAAATAATCTAATTTTACTACCTAACCTTAATTAGATGGCAGAATGGAGTGAACCTGACACCAGTAGAATTGTACTGCCAAACATACAATTTGAGGGTGGTGACAGTTTGAGGCAGCAAACTGCCTTTACTAACCAAATATGTGTTCAAGTAAACATTTACCTTACCCAAGTACCCAATTTTGCAGCTGATGCATTAACTGTTATGTTTTCAAAAAGTAGACATGGACATTCAAGGCAACTTTGCTTGTTGACACTCACCCAAACAGAAACCTTGGCCTATTGGGGCAATGACTATGGATTACAAAGTATATTATATATGAAAAAACTGTTTATTTTTGGGTCAGGATGTGGGGATTCAGAAAGGAAATACTTGTGGATTGGGGGTCTGTCCTGAAGCCTGTCTAGCAGTGAATAACTAGTCAATCTCACTGTCCTTTGCTGGACACCCAAATAGCTAGGTTCCCCGCTAATTTATGAGCCGGAGTACATGAAATTCTACCAGACAATTTGCTAGTCACTCTACCAGTCTGTGTGCTTGCTAGTCTGTGGCCAAAGCCAAAGTGGCTAATTTTTCTTCCTAATCTTTGCATTCCCCTAGCTAATATTATTAAAGAGGAAACTGTGGTCTCCATACAGTGTCCAGTTTAAAAAGAAGCAAAAAACAACTTTTAAAATTATCAAGCTAATGCTTCTAGCTGCAATCTATGCAGACTATCCGTTTAAGGAGTGATATTCCTGGTTACACTGTGAGCTGTGATATACCACACCAACTCGCTGCCCCTCGCCACTGAATGGCAGCACACGTTATTCTACTGCTGGGACAGATGACAGATGCCACATTATCGGTGCATTTTAAGCCCTACGAAATGCTAAATCATTTTTAAAGCTATCCACAATGTAGTAAGATGTGTCAAATTTTCCTTTAAAAAAAAATGTGAAGATGCTTCCTTTATCATTACTCCATACTACTAAATGATGCTGCCCTTTATCTCCATCTTGATACGAACATTCTGCTACTTGAACTCATGACCTGTCATCCTCTTCTACCAGTCTATCTTAAACTTGGTAGTTGATCATTTCATTCTCCTCCATAAGAGAACCTGCACCCCATACTGCAATCCTAGGGTGGCTTCATCAAACAAAGAATCATATCAGTACACATTCTTTAACCTTTAAATCCCTCACATCTACTGCACCTCCCTACTTTTCCTCTCTTGGTACCCTATGTTCTGGATGTTGCCCTACGCTCCTCAACAAGCCAATAATCTCTACAATCCCCCAATAAAGACTGCTCCTCCCCTCTTAAAATGCTATTTGCTGCCCCTGACCGTTGGAACTCTCCCCCTCTCCCACTTCACCAGGTAACCTCCTTTAGCTCTTTTAAATTAAACTGGTATCCTACATTTTGAAAACAGCACTATTAATGATTGTTAGCTGTTTGAGAAATGTATTATCCCTTCCCCCCAATTGTTTATCTGTATTTGTCTATGTATGATTCAAGTCTCTCCAGGATTTCCAGACAGTTGTCACTTGTATTATTATATGTTGTCCTATGTAGAAGAATCCCTCACACACCTATCGCTATGAAGTCCAGGATGTCCTGTCAGTGTAAATACCAAAGACGGTGGAACAAATGTCAAAGGAGCACTCATCTGGGGAAACACTTAAAAGTTGTCATGATTAGTTTGAGTCGTTAAAATTATGCATTTCAGCCATTTTATTTCGGCTGTCATCAGCATACTAATTATATGAGCCACTCTAAAGGTTGCCCATCAATGAACGCACTCTCGGGGTTCTCTCCTTTAGAATCCTTTTACTTAGTATATCAACAGAGCTGCCTCAGTGTTGTTTTGGGTGTTTAAAGCAGACAGGATACAAGTTTATTGAAAATTCATCTTAAATGAATGACCTTGCTAAAAGGGTATGCAGCATGTGGTTGTTTCTCTCTGCTTGGTTCCGCTAATCATGTTGGTATTCATGTTTGTTTCTTTTTCTACCCCTTTTAGAAAGACCACCAGTCCGGATATCAAAACATGTAATGGCTCCTAGCTGGAGATGTTGTATTCTTTTTTCTTCACCGTTGGCGCTAGGGGGGTGCTCTAGGGCGTCTGTGTTGACCAGGGTTCTGAGACCACCATATGCGACATATTGGTTAAAACACCATTTGCTTTTCCTATTGGTTTGATTACAGCGTTAGCAACCCGTCCAGGGCTTGCTCAACCACACAAATGCACCTTAGTGGGTACGTATGTCATTGTTTTCATGATTCATTGAGGTTATCATCAGAGAGGCTTAAACTTATAGCCCTAAGTGTGAATTTGATCTTAATCCCCTTGTTCCGTTGGACTTAGAAGTTTTTCCACAGATGGTACCTGTATTTATAACATCAGCTACCACATTACTCATTACATACTTATTCAGGTCATGGCCAATGAACCCCAAGTAACCACGAATCAAGGAAGTAAATGCGAGTATATGTTAAAAAATATGTTATGGAGGATTTTCCCCCTAAACAAGCTGTGGCATGGCGTCTAGACGAGAAAGAGAGACGCTTAGGTACGCTTGGGGAGATTCAATTACCCGCCTCAGTAACTTACCTAGCCCCATCCCGCGAAACCATATGACGTAACGAGATTACGGCAGTTTTGCATGAGGGGTTCGGCTAAGGGATAAAGAGGTGGTTTTTGTAAAGCCTCAGGTTTCATGTATCATTCATCAGGTATCAAAGTCAGCTATCAGTGTTATTCATTATTCATTAGGTTTCATTCATCGGGTATCATTCATCAGGTATCATTCATCAGGTATCAGTGTCACACATCATTCATTAGGTATCAGAGTCAGGTATCATTCATCAGGCATCAAAGTCAGTTATCAAATTCAGGTATCATTCATCATGTATCAGAGTCAGGAATCAGTTATCAGCCATCAGATATCATTGATAAATGATACCTGACTCTGATGCCTGACTCTGATGTCTGACTTTGAAACCTGATGACCGATAGCTGACTCTGATACCTGATGAATGATGCCTGACTCTGATGCCTGACTTTGGTACCTGATGAACGATACATGACTCTGATACATGATGAATGATACCTGACTCTGATAACCTTTGAAGATTGTAATGTTAACATACTGGCGAAGGAACGTGACTGGTTCAAGAGAGGTGTTAAGGAGGCCATTTATGTGAAAATAAAGAAACCAAGCCTAAATAGAGGTGGGGGGGTTCGACACCAACTGTCTGCCATGTACAATGCTGTTTTAACACCTTACTCTGGGCGTTCCTATAACACCTCTTAGCCACTATCTAATCACACCCTTAACACCTGGCTGTGATATGCTAATTGGGATTTTCCAGGGTACATAATTGCCACAGATTCTTGTACAAGTCATTCTGAATTGAGAAAGCCAGTCGGATGACTAGCGAAACGTCTTCAAGAACTACATTTCAAGTCCAGTTGATCTAATTGAATACAACAGATATTTCCACAGTAGTGTGTTGTGTTCCCCTGTGTAAAAGGTTACCACTGTGCTAAAAAAAATGCATTGCATTTTCCCACTGTTTAACATTAATTCCCTGAATATTGTGTATACAATCTGTATCTACAAATAGTTTTTTTAGAGTTTTTTATAGCCAGGAACATTATACCAAATTTCCTGCAGGACTTGGGGGAAGAGATGTAATATATCCTGCTAATGTCTGCCCCATTTTTTTAAAAATAATACTACACACCCAATGCAATAAGTTAAAAGTTATGTTTTACACAATTTTTTAGTGCTAAACTTAAAGGATAAGTGCACTGTAAACACAAGTTTAGTTTATTAGTAAGATGCAGCTTTAAAAAATCTTTCCCCCCTTTTTTTTCCTGCATATACATCACAAGCATGGATTTGGAGGCTAAGGGAAGAGGGGAAGCAAGCAACTCTCAGAGGGAGGAGCTCATCAGCCTTACCTTCATATCCAATATGTCAGCAACTTTACGGCCACACAGGTTGAATTAGAAGTGACCTAGGGGGGAAAAAAGAGGAGGGGGGGGGCATTTTTTAAAGCTGCGTCTTACTATTAAACTGAATTTGTGTTTACAGCGCAGTTATCATTTAACATTTATTCAATTGGGGCATTCAAAATCCACACAACCGGAGCTGCTTACTTTTACTCCTGTGATGTGCTAATAACTTGCAAATGTTAGTGCATCACAGGATCAAGGGAAGATAAGTAGAAAAAATGATTCATGCAAGAGAACTGAAATGATGCAGATGGTAGCTTATGGCAGCCCCCTTTACACTAAGTGGTAACTGTTGGCCACTTATTGTAACATTATGTTCCTCACTTGCATTTCTCATTTCTGTCCTGTGCTTTTCTGTTCCCAAACTTATAACAACATACTGTACTATAGGCAATAAAACTAGGAATGAATAAACATTTGTGTGTGTTCTAAAAATGAAATTGTGTTTAAATAGACTTTTTTTTAAAACTGCTCCAGGGTGCTTTACTATAAATTATACAGAATAGTTGATCTTTTGGAATGTGAAATGGGGTGACTTACAGGGTCTCCAGGGGAACTAAAGTATAATGTAAAGAGAACATGGATTGGTATCAGTTACCTTGTTTCCACATTTTTAGCAGCGTTGGTGAAGGAATTTAATGAGACCGCTAAAAAACATTCAAATACTGAAAAGATTGGCAGTCTGACTGACTTTGGATAAGCAGCTCTATGGAACTATAGAGATGGTGTCAGAAAAGCACAACATGTTGTTGTGAAAGAAGACCTATTTATTACACACCACCAAACATACCAGGAAATACATTCTGCTGGAAAGCTTGTTTAATACGATAATAAGTCCAATTAACAAAATATCAATGCCAATATTTTGTGTGGAACCTTAAAATTTGGTCCCAAAATCTTTGTTTCATTGCAAAATTTTGACAACAAGAAAGTATTAATATATTAATTGTCATCTTTACATGTAGATTGGAAGATTGAGTTCAATGTATATAAATTCAAGATTGTGTATTACAGTGTAAAAAGCATTTATGGAACTATTAAACTATGGAAACCTAAAACACTGATTTGCCACTAGATGTAACTGCAACATTATGTGTATTTAGTCTACAATATCCTGAATACTTTTACAAAATATGTGTTTTTACTTTTTGTTTTGCTTCTACTGTATTTTTCATCATAAAGGGGCTGATTTACATATTCTTGACAAATTAGAGAAATTATTTTAATGCTTTGGGTGGGATAATTTTATTTTGATGGATGGGATTAGCCTTTTATCCAAACTGTGTGTACTCAGCCTAAGACCCTGAGCCTCAAATTGTTCTACTTACTTATGACTAAATTATCAGTCCATATCACAACAATATATATTAGCTTGATAAAGGTCTTAGAACCAGACCGAAACGTTGCGGATTGCACTATTAGATGAGCATAACTATATACTGACAAGTGACCATGCTTACTATAGCCTTACTGAGCCTGTCTGTACCTGTTGGGATGTAGTTTCTTTTTAATGGTGTGTTTATGGGTAGCACTTTATTTTGCACAATATCACTTTAATATGCACACTGGCACTTTAGTGCAGTGATGCTACCTGTATTTATTAGCATTATTTGCCTCTTATTCCCCTTCTTTTGAGCCCTGTTCCTGGTGTACCTATGAATAAATTTTTGATAAGAGTGCCATGACGTCTGTTGTTTCTTTGTGATTTATATGTATTTATCTACTGTCATTGAGCACCTTGTATACATACAGTACTCCATTGGATAAGTGTTATTATTGAATATAGTACTAGTGCCCCTACATCTTTGTGTTGAATAGCGGATTGCACTGTTTGCACTGTTTTAATGCACTTGCACTTTGACTGAAATAAATTATCAAGAAGACCCGTGAGTGCTCTCATTTCTACATCTTTTATATACTCTACTGTGGAGTAGCACCAGGGCAAGGAACCTAATAAGAGTGAGTGCCAAATACTTGGACTTTATGTTATATATATAAAAACAAGAACACTTGTTAACCAAAACTATAAACACCTTATAATCCAATCTTTTAAGTTATCTCTGGAATTTAGATGACTAGGTATTTTTCAATAATTGCTTATGATTCATTCATTTGTCCCATGAGTCTAAAAGTCGTATCATTTGAAAAACATCCTCAGTATAAGTGTTGTATTTACAATAAATGATATAAAGTATGCCCATTAGATTGCTCCTTCGGTGCTGTTATCTGATTTGTAGACATTAACAGTGTGCTTTTTGTTCCTTTTGTGAATGCTGTAGAGCATGTTTACTACTTATATAGTGTTTTATTGCTAGAATAAAGTATATGTATTACTGGTAAGTGTCACAGCAACGCATGTATAAAACTTGTATATTGCTGATGTATCAGTAAAGGGATTGATTATCTGAGCAGTGTTATAATAGAGCAGCTACAGGGAACATTGAAAAAGTTATTGTATAAAGGAGAAGTAGTTTGTAACTGATCAGGCTGATAATGTAATTGTCGGTAGTGTCATTTAACTCAGTATTAATGGCATTTATCATTTATGTAAATGTATTTCTAATGAAGGATTTGTATTGTTGGTAATTTAGTTACATTATGTGACTTAGGTGAGTAGCACATACATTAGTAGTTGTTATGATGTTATGATGTTAAAATGTTCATATGATTAATGAGTAATTTATTTTTTTTTATTTGCAAAAATTGCTTTGCCACTTTCAGGAAAATGCACAGACAGACGCTATCCCTAGTGAAGCTCTCCATGCATTGCCTTTTAAAGTTTAACTACTATGGGACTTTATCGCTAGTCATTGGTTATTCTAAAGAAAACTACAGCCACAGGAAAATGAATTAGGTTGTTTTGTTATTTGACAGTGGTCGCAGACTAGACTATTCTGTAGGCTCTTTTCAAAAATAAACAATGACCATGTATTTATTCTTAGATTACCCAAAAAATTAGTAGGCACTACATTTTTAAAAGAAAACAGGGCCATACCTGAAGAGTGTATTTTTGTGTTCGGAGAGATTAAAGGAGAACTAAACTTACATTTTTTTCAACCATAATGTGAAAGTTTTTCACCCCCCCAGAACACAGCTATATTAGAAAATTGTTTTCTAGTAAGTCGCATATATGTACATGTGAGAAATAGATTCAATAACTAAGAAGGCTTCCATGTTATTACCAGTACAACTCATAGCCCATGCCATGGCCCCTGATCCTAGTATTCAATAACATTTGGAAATATAACAAAAACATGTGGAAATAGCACAGTACCCTAAAATAAGTGTAAAACCCACGTTAACCCTATATTACATTGAGTTGCTTGTGAAGGTTCTCATTTATCCAGGTCATTGTATATCTGTTGTATTCAATTAGATTAACTGGATTTTAAGTTTAGTTCTTGAAGACGTTTTGCTAGTCATCCGACTGGCTTTCTCAATTCAGAATGACTTGTACAAGAATCTGTGGCAATTATGTAACCTGGAGATTCCCAATTAGCATACCACAGCCAGGTGTTAAGGGCGTAATTGGATAGGGGCTAAGAGGTCTTATAGGAACGCCATGGGTAAGGTGTCAAAACAGCATTGTACATGGCAGACAGTTGGTGTCGAACCCCCTCACCTCTATTTAAGCCACTGGTTCAGATATGTGGATGACACCTGGGTTAAAATCCACCAGAAGGAAGTACAAACCTTCATAGAACACATTAATGCGGTAGATCAAAACATCAAATTTACAAGAGAAGAGGTACAAAACAACGGGGAAAAACAAGACAGGAGAAAGAACATGGTCATCCCACATGTAGCAGCAGTCTCCGAGAAATTAAGAAGAATTTTTAAAAAAACACTGTATCCCTGTCTGCTTTAAACCAAACAACACACTGAGGCAGCAATTGGTACATCCGAAAGACCCAATACCGAAACACAAGAAAAGTGATATCATATACGCAATGCAGTGCAGTGAAGAATGCTCTGATTTGTATGTGGGGGAGACCAAACAGCAACTGCATCAACGTATAGCCCAGCACAGAAGAGCCAATTCCTTGGGTCAGGACTCAGCCATGTACCTGCATCTTAAGGACATACCTTTAAAGATTATAATGTTACCATATTGGCAAAGGAATGTGACTGGTTCAAGAGAGGTGTCAAGGAGGCCATTTATGTGAAAATAAAGAAACCAAGCTTAAATAGAGGTGGGGGGGTTCGGCACCAACTGTCTGCCATGTACAATGCTGTTTTGACACCTTACCCTGGGTGTTCCTATAACACCTCTTAGCCACTATGCAATCATGCCCTTAACATCTGGCAGTGATATGCTAATTGGGATTTTCCAGGGTACATAATTGCCACAGATTCTTGTACAAGTCATTCTGAATTGAGAAAGCCAGTCAGATGACTAGCGAAACGTCTTCAAGAACTAAACTTCAAGTCCAGTTGATCTAATTGAATACAACAGATATAGTGTTTATTACATTAATTAGACTGTTTTTTGTTTTAATTTTTATTTTATTAATGCCACCATGTAATCAGGCCTGAAACACATCTACCAGGTGACTAGAAACATTTGTATTTTCATTCACATCAAAAAAATCAGGCACTCTGCATATAAATCTAATTGTTAGATAAAATGTGCATATATTTTAATGCAGTAGGGTAAAGGTAGACCGTATGCACACTGGTTACCTGGGTGCAGACAATGAATTCCCCCCACTTCCAGGGGTATAGTATAACTGAACAAAATAATTAGCAAAGTCGCACTCTGAAGCAAAATGTGAAAACTTTTAATCCAAACCACACAACAACGTACACAACGTTTCGAGGGTCTAGGCTCTTTTCATCAGGTGATGTAAGTGCAACCGTAGCAAGGATTTAAAACCCTGCTACTGTTGCCTTAATACATGTGCACATGTGCTTGAGGCCATAAAAGATACCATTACCTCACTTACCACCTTGTTGGAGAAAGTAAAGTTTAACGTTACCCTTCTATGCCACAACCTACAGAAACTTAGTCAGAGGGTTGCTCATTTAGTGGACTTTATGCCTGCTGTGACAGGGGATGTGGCAGACTTATCTTACAGCAGGGCCGGATAGAGGACCTGGAAAATTGCTCCAGGCAGCAGAATCTAAGGATTGAGGGATATCTGGAGGGTGTAGAAGGTTCTAGGCCCAGACCCCTTATTTCCCACATACTCAATTGCAAAGTAAGACACAATACAAAATGGCACGTCCCAAGCAGAACCTGCGATTTGAAAACACAGATATCATGTCCTTCTCCAATTGCTCTAGAAGCATATTGCCACATTCCTAGCAGTCAAACGACAGCTCAGAACAGCTGGAATAATCTAATTACACTCTATTTTAAATGACAGGACTCATGACAAAAATTTGTACATGACAAGAACTGCTCCCAATGAGCAGTTCCTTAAAGAGATATGTATCCCAAATCCAGTGAAAATGTTCCTTCAAGGAGAATTCATCCAAGGTAAGTAGGTAATCCACTGAATATCTAGGGCTCTATCTTACTGTAGGCCTGTACTACTTAGCACTGTATTTGTACATGTATGTATCATGTGTTATAAAGGGGAATGGTTGCTTTGTGTTTTTAAAAGTTTTTAAATTCATATGCACTGCATCTTGTTCCATGTTCCATGTTTCTTCCCCATTTGCTATGTACTAAATAAAGGGATTTTACTTTTTTGACACATCATCTGTGAGTGCTAGGTACTTTTTATTGTTTCTATAGCTATCTATTATATTGCCATGTGCACCACAGACCCATTTGGGTAATATTTAGCCTTGTGCCTTGATACCTCTTTTTTCTAAATACCGCAACTTCCATCTCAACGTGTGTAACTTCAAAACTCTTAAATTATCTACAACATATGGTCACTAAAAAAGAAATGGACACACCAACGAACAAGTGCACATCAAGCATATTTGTCTCCAGTACAATTGTCCCTCTTCCCTCAGTTCACAAACATAGAGTACTATGCCCAAAATACAGCTCTCCAGATGCAAATTACTGGCACCTTATCTGCCTCCCATATAAAGCAGAGGAATGTATCTTGGGGCTACTTAATGAGGAGTACTGGCATAAACACCTAGGAACACTGGCTCTCGAGTTCTATGAAATTAATTGTATTTACCTGGATGTCCTTGATCCCTCCACAATGTAAACATTTGATACAGCTAATAAATACAGATCTAGCATACTACAAAAGTCTCTATCTCCACAAAAAGTGTCCAAATATAATGAAGCCTGGAAAGCACCCCTTCCCCTCCCTCTATTTCTACCTCTTCCCCTCCTTCCCTGACCTCTTGTTTCTTTTTCATTTTTATCTTATTCTCCCCTGTGTGTGATTGTGAGGTAGAACTGTGGCTGAAACCTTGCTAGTTACCTGTGCTGTTTTAAAAATAATTAAATACTGAGAATGCAAAAGTAAACTGAAACATCCTCTTAGATTATGATGATGCCCCCAGTCTGTTAACAAATATACTGTAACCTGTATCTGAAACATTTTAATTTTAGAAGGTTTATGCAAAAATACTGTATGTTTACACATTTTCTTTCTTAGTTCCTATCCCTCCCTCATCATAAAAAAAATATTCTCCATGGTGTGCATTTAAAAGCAATGTACAATGAATCATTTAGTACTGCAAGATATACAAGCCATTTACTGTTGCTACCCAACAATAAATTCTGTTAAAAATTTTTTTTTCTAGTTTACTAACTTGTGCTACACCAGCCAGCTGGTTTATCAGACTGTCTGGCACGGTCCTAGAAATATAAAATAGGTGCAGCCTATGACATTGGGAACAGTGTGTTAAAACTTTGTATTCAAAGCTCTGTATCAAAGTTTAAACACTCCTTATTAAGGGTTCTTATTCTGTAATTATCTAAATGTCTGGCAGCTGCAAAGGTTTAAACAATGAGAATAAATAATCTAATTTTACTACCTTAACCTTAATTAGATGGCAGAATGGAGGTGAACCTGACACCAGTAGAATTGTACTGCAACATTACAATTTGAGGTGACATGTTTGAGGCAGCAAACTGCCCTTTACTAAACCAAAATTATGTTTCAAGTAAACATTTACCTTACCCAATGTACCAATCTCTTGCAGTGATGCATTAACTGTTATGTTTTCAAAAGTAGACATGGACATTCAAGGCAACTTTGCTTGTTTGACACTCACCCAAACAGAAAACCTTGGTCTATTTGGGGCAATGACTATGGATTACAAAGTATATTATATATGAAAAAACTGTTTATATTTTGGGTCAGGATGTGGAGGATTCAGAAAAGGAAATACTTGTGATGTTGGGGGTCTGTCCCTGAAGCCTGTCTAGCAGTTGACTAACTAGTCAATCTCCTGTCCCTTTTGCTGGACACCCAACTAGCTAGGTTCCCAGCTAATTTATGAGCCAGAGTACATGAAATTCTACCAGACAATTTGCTAGTCACTCTACCAGTCTGTCTGCTTGCTAGTCTGTGGCCAAAGCCATAAGTGGCTAATTTTTCTTCCTAATCTTTGCATTCCCCTAGCTTTAAATATTATTAAAGAGGAACTGTGGTCTCCATACATGTGCCATGTTTTAAAAAGAGCAAACAACAACTTTTAAAATTATTCAAGCATAATGCTTCTAGCTGCAATCTATGCAGACTATCCGTTTAAGGAGTGATATTCCTGGTTACACTGTGAGCTGTGATATCACCACCACCAACTCTCTGCCCCCTCGCCACTGACTTGGCATGCACACTTGTATTCTACTGCTGGGACAGAAGACAGATGCCACATTATCGGTGCATTTTAAGCCCTACCGAAAATGCTAAATCATTTTTAAAGCTATCCACAATGTCAGTAAGATGTGTCAAATTTTCCTTTAAAAAATTGTGAAGATGCTTCCTTTCATCATTCACTCCACTACTAAAATGCTCATGCATGCCCCTTTTATCTCCCATCTTGACTACTGTAACATTCTGCTACTTGAACTCATGACCTGTCATCTCTCTTCTCTCCAGTCTATCTTAAACTTGGTAGCTTGGATCATTTCATTCTCCTCCATAAGAGAACCTGCAACCCCGATACTGCAATCCATAGGGTGGCTTCTCATCAAACAAAGAATCATATTCAGTACCCTTCTTTTAACCTTTAAATCCCTTCACTCTACTGCACCTCCCTACTTTTCTTCTCTCTTGGTCCCTTATGTTCTTGGATGTGCCCTACGCTCCTCACAAGCCAATCATCTCTACAATCCCCCAATAAAGACTGCTTCCTCCCCTCTTAAACCATGCTATTTTGCTGCTCCCTGCCCTTGGAACTCTCCCCCTCTCCCACTTCACCAGGTAACATCCTTTAGCTCTTTTAAATCTAAACTGTTATCCTACATTTCTGAAAAACAGCACTATTAATGATTGTTAGCTGTTTGAGAACTTTATTATCCCTTCCCCCCACTTGTATTATCTGTATGTTGTCCTATGTATGTATTCAAGTCTCTCCAGGATTTCCAGACGTCACTTGTATTATCTGTATGTTGTCCTATGTAGAAGAATCCCTCACACACCTATCGGCTATTGAAGTCCAGGATGCTCCTGTCAGTAAATACCAAAGAGGTGGAACAAATGTCCAAGGAGCACTCATCTGGAAACACTTAAAAGTTTGTCACTGATTAGTTTATTGCATGTCGTAAAATCTATGCATTTCAGCCATCTTATTTTCGGCTGTCATCAGAATATATAATATATGAGAGCACTCTAACAGGTGCCATCAATGAAAGCACTCTCGGGTCTTCTCCTTTATAATCTTTTATTAGTATATCACACAATATGCTGCCTCAGTGTTGTTGTTTGGTTTAAAGCAGACAGGGATACAATGTTTATTGAAAATTCATCTTAATGAATGACCCTTGCTACAAATGGGATGAGCATGTTGTTTTCTCCTCTCTTGGTTTCCCTCATCACTGTTGGTATTCATGTTCTTTTCTTTCTTTCTACCCCTTTTTAGAAAGACCCAGTCCGGATATCCAAAACATTTAATGGCTCCTCTGAGATGTTTTATTTCTTTATTCTTCACCTTTGTGCTAGTGGGGGTGTTCTCTGCTCTGTGTTGCAGGGTTCTGATGACACCCATATGCTGACATATTGGTCTAAACACCATTTACTTTCCTCTTGGTTTGATTACAAGCTTTAGCAACCAGCTCAGGGCTTGCTACAACCACACAAAATGCACTTAGTGGTAAGTATGTCATTGTTTTAATGACTTCTATTATTAGTATCTTCATCAGAGAGTGCTTAAACTTTAGGACCATAAGTGTGACTATTTGAGTTCTTACCCCCTTGTCTCCTTGTACTTAGAAGTTTTTCCACAGCATGGTACCCTGTATTTTATAACCATAGCTATCCACATTATCATTTCATTATTATTTCAGGTCATGGCCAATTAACCACCAAGTAACCACGAATCAAGGAAGTAAATGTATTATGTTCAAAACATAATGTTATGGAGATTTTCTCCCAAAATAAACAAGCTGTATGCATGTGCGTCCTAGAAAAAGAGAAGAAGCTTAGCGTACTTTCGGGGAGATTCAATATACCCGCTCCCGTAACTTACCTTAGCCCCATCCCGCGATACAATAACTGACGTAAACGAGATTACGTCAGTTATTGCATTGCGGGATCAGGCTAAGGTAAGAGCGTGGGTTTAAAGCCTCCCACACACTAGCGTTAAGTTTTGGGTTTTGTATCTATAGCACGGTGCTATTTCAAAAAACATTTGGAAATGGCGCTATGCTCTAAATTCCGTCTAAAACTCAGGTTAACCCGAATTTTTTTCTGGTTAACATGAGTTTTAGATGGAAAGGCCCTATATTAAATCTCCCCCATGGTTCTCACATAAAAATAAAAAATAACAAAATGTTTTAAACCCAACCCTCAAAGCTTTTCAATTTTGAAAAATTTTACAAACATTTTTCTTATACGGTGATAGTACAATATAACTGTCTCCCATATATAAAGCCTTCAAAATAGGCCCCATAGGTTAAACAGCATCTAACCTTCTTTGGGCTTTACAGGATATACTGCTGCATATAAATTCACACCAAAACTATTTCTGACCACCCATGTTGATTCACTGTTGAAGTTTTTTTCTTTTTTTTTTTTTAATCTGCAAAGCTATGGTAGTGCAGCTGAGAAACAAAATACAAGTATTTTAAATATTATGCCTAAAGGGCTAATTACACTTTAGAAAATAATTATAAAAAGCTTTCTGTATGGAAACATATGCAGCCCAAGATTGTCAACATAATGAATGACAGTTATTCTAAGACTTGCTTGTAAACATCTATTTTGTATAGAAAGTTCTACTGTAATTAATGTTTTGCAATGATTTTTCATTTTTAAAAGAAAAAGGCAAGTCTTTCAGATAAGAAAAGAAAAGTCCCTGAATAGATTAGTTCCTGGGCAAAGGCAAATTAAATAGCAGTCTTATTTATAACACAATGTCTATTAAATAAATTCTTTAAAAATCTGCTTCTAATTGGTTCAAAGCGAATCTTTGGTTCCACAGGATTTCTACACAGTCCCTAAAACGACCGGTGGAACAAAACATATTCATCTCTACTTTAAACATTAAAAGAAATTTAGTTCAAATTCATCACAATAGCAAGGAGTAGTGAACTACAACATAAAGTAAATATTTGGCTCCTGCTACCCACCATTACTGAGATCCTCTACTTCTTGTTTGGCTCTTTTCCTAAAGTATTTTTCCTATAGAAATAGATAACTTGAACTTGAGGCAGGTAGACATTTAGCTTGTAGTATATCCTTTTTGAGCAGAGGTTTGCATTAGTTTTTACATTACATTTAGTAAATAAAAATCTAATAACCTGATTTGTAAAGATCACCCAGCCTTTATAACAAGCCATGCATTTATGTATAATCCAGTTTAATATTTTTGGTTTGACTATTTGTGACAGAAAACTTCCGCTTTTTGTATTCATCTTTCCATCCTTCATTAGTTTTTAATCAACAAATACTGTGTCTTGTCTTTTTTAACCATAATTTTAAATCCTATAATTGCAAGTAGAAAAGAAACAGATTTTAAGAATGTAGATTTCTTTATTTTTTTCCCTTTAATTAAGATATCTAATCAAGTTGCCTTGGGGACTAATTATTTTTATTGTTGATTTCTAAGGAGAAAGCATTTTGACAGCTCTGAGCAAAAACTGTAATTGTAAAACCACACCATGTAAAATAAAGAAACAGACCCAAAACTTAACAGAAAAATGAATTCATGGTCATTCCATTTTCCTTTGCTTATACATAGTAACCATCAATTATGATTTAGTTAGGAAGTATAGCATTCATTCTATGTCTGGCAAACATGTAGACTGTGTAAACTACTGAGTAAAATAAAAGTCTAATGCTAGTAAGAGAGAGATATCTCTACAGTGTCAAAATCTATAGTGAATGTCTGAAACACAAGTACAGTACATTTTAATTGAATGGGCAATATTTCATTGATGGCAGGCACTGCTTTACTTACATTCACAATGGCTGCTGCTCAGTTTGTCACAAAGGATAATAAGACAGGGTTCAGTAGATATTTCAAAATAAAACTTAGAAATAGGGATGAAGTAAACAAACAGTTATGAAGGCAGAAGCAGTAAGTGAAAGTAATGCTGCTGGAGAAACTACTTCTCAATGCAAACATCTGGACTGAATAATTTTAGACTATGGTATTCATATTGTGAAAGGTATAATGTATAATATATAACTTGCTGTGTGATATGAGGATATTACAAGTCACAAAGGTGTTTTATGACAAAATGCAATAAAAACACAAGGCCTAAAGTTACATTATGCTGTGTCTTAAATTTGAAAAAAAAAAGTGAATTTAGGTCATGGGTGCCCAGGCTGGGGACTGCAATAGTGTTACCCACTTGTTATAGCCTAAAAACAAGCCTGCCCAGGGCATGCTCCCAACCAACTTAGGACACACCTTCAACCTGCCCAGGATGTGTCACCGAGTCTGTGGGCCACGAGTTGGGCATCCATGGTTTGGGTGAAGGATTGGGTTGTTTAGAATATCAGTTTACCCATTGTATACAGCAATTTTGCATACAGAGGTAGTTATTTCCTACTTTTTTGTGTATGTTCATGTTGCGGTAATTATAAACAGAAATGTCTGCTTTGAAGAAACTGTTCTTTATCCAATTTTCAGGATTTTTTTTGAGCATTTGTGCTAGGGTCATGTGATAACATTGAAACGGTGATTCCTTTCTCTGACTGCAAAACAAGGAAACAAACAGAAATACTGATTTATTTATTTGCTTTGATTATCTGGATGTTAACATTTAAATTATAGTTCAGCCATAAAAAGGAAGCAGTACTCATATGCCAGCACAAACAGAGATCAATGTATAGTATACATCAAGTATAACACTAACTTAAAATTCTGTTTTCAAGATCCTACATACCACTCGGCAGTTTTGAAAACTGTTATGAAACTCTGTTATACTCTGTGATCTCAGATAGAGAGACATATATATATAACAGTAGAATATTGGACTGGTATAGGAATAGTCATCACATTTCTCTGCACTTTAACTATGTTTTGACATAAATTAAAATAATTTACCTATTAGTAAAGTTGGGGGAAGTCCCTTGAAGATCATCTTTTTGGAAAGAATCTAAACAAACATTATGGTAACTTCAGGACAACTTTATACATACGTATCTGCATCTCCATTAGGGAGTGTAATGGTTCCTATCCTTACAAATCCTACATGAAAAAGTTATGGAACAAAGTACCTTCATGTAAGCCCATGAATCTCTCTTTCAGTACAAGGTGAACTTATCTCTTAAAAGCAGGATGACACGATAAACACGTACTAGATATTAAAATCACACTCTTCTGAGCCTTGACAACCTTTCCAAAAGTAATTTAAATGAAAAAAAAAAAAAAAACAAGAACATTTTTCTTGGCTATGTATCACCATCTACAATTTACTTTTCTTATGGTCTGACAAATACAGTAGTAACCCTGGGCTCAATGTGTTCTCGCTGTGAATAAATAATAAAATGCTATAAGCATCAGCATTTTTCAAAGTTCATTTGATAGGGATGAAAGAGAACTGATTTACAAAAGGAACATTTTTTTTTGCTGGTGGAAACCTGAACATTTCACAAGTCATTTCAGAAATGTCTATAATTACATTAATTTAATGTTGCAGTGTGGGCCTGGGTTTATATCTGTTTAACAGATGGTATCTCAAATGAGATGAATACCAGTTAATGCTACAAAATAACCTTCTAAACCTTAATTTGTAAGCTTCCCTTTTCAAACGGAAATGTAAAATTGAAAGATACTTCTTTTATATTGCTTGTATTTGTTGAGGCATAACATAAATGATTTGAAGAGTTTGGGCTTTTTAAATTCTTAGAGGTATAAAACATTATTTTGACAGTTTGCTTTGTTTAAAATGTATTCAGTTTACTTTTGTTTTCCTTTACAAAGGACAATTATGGATAGCAGTGAAATGAATGAGATCATATATATTGGGGGTCCCCCGCTCACTTGGTGAGCCCTATTTTGTCAATCCTCCACTGCTCTGTCCTCAGTATAGATATATACAGTATTATAATAAAAGAGAGGAAGGGAAAAAAGTTTTTTAAGCAAATACGGTCAAGCAGTTTAATTTTTTGGAATCCTTCACTTCTTGTGCTATGATAACAAAGAAGTACACTATAAATAAACAATATAATTTACAGTCAGAATAAGGGTTGTTAGAAATTGTTAAATAAAACTCCATACATAATAAAAGTTCTTATTGTTAAAAATTGTGATAATTGTGTCCCAGCCAAACAGAGGTTAGCTTTCAAATGGTAGCTAACATCTGATTGGTTTAGATGGAAATTAGCATAATTTTTAATGATATGAACTTTTATTACATTTAATAATGTATACATTTAATTCATTAAACATAAAAGTCATGTGAATGCTGGTAAAATAATGATATCTAAAAAGCTAAGCAACAGGCCTGGAGGATGGTTCAAAACCACACATTCAAAACTGAGAAAACAATGCATCCTAATAAAATATTACAAAATTAAAAACATTGTATTTAAAGCCACAAGATAAACTAGTTATGATATCTTAAAGGACGTTTCCACCCTAAAATACCTAAAATCCCATACAGTAATAGCCAAATCCAGTATGGCTATTACTGTATGGGACTACTGTATGGGAATTCTTCTGTCTATTTAAAGGGCATGTCCACCCCCAAAACTATAATCCCCCCACTAATAGTCCCACCATGTAGTGTAATAAAATCCTTACCTCACATCCCAGCTCCATATGGTTCTCTGTAGTCCCCCCCCCCAAAGTCCCAAAAACTGCCCACCAGGAGGATAGCAGAGTCAATATAACTCTGCCTCCTGTCTCGCCTCCGGGAGAAGTTTGGCATGCGTACTGCAGCCCTTCTCCCCCCCCTCCCCCTCCCTCCCCCCCCTCCCCCCCCTCCCTCTCCCTCCCTCTCCTCCTCCTCCTGTTTTTCGTCCTCCCCCTACCATAAAACCCCTTGCCCATATAGTAGTATATCTTCCCCCAGCCCCAACCGCAAAAAAATTTTTTTAAGAAAGACCCCCGAACTCTGCTTACCTTCCCTCTCTCCCCCGGCATTCTGAGAAGCCGGCAGCCGCGTCCATGATTGGCTGCCTCTCAGAATCAGAATCAGAAGGCAATCTTTAACAATAGATACCATCTTCCTGATTCTGTAGTTTTAAAGCATTAGTTGCCCTTTAAGTAGAGAGAAATCACACACAGTAACATCCAAACCCTTGCCATTCCAGATGTTTGGAAACTACAACTGCTTTACTTGCTGGGAGTTGTAGTTTCCAAACATCTGCAGTGACAAACACTGCACCCCCCTGAGCCCCTCCAGTTCAGTGGACTTGCCTTTCTGTAATGAGGCTGCTCCTGGTGCTGCCATCTGGACCATAAATATGGCTCATGTTGCCATGGCAGGTAAGGTCCTTTTCCAGCAGGGCCCTGCACTTTGGCCTCTGCAACCCTCAGCAATCCGCTACAGCATCCACTCTTTTAAATGTGTAGCAATGGGTATTAACCCAGAGATCAGAGGTAGGCAACCGGGGTCCAATGATAAGTAAAAAACATCAAAGGCTTGGGATGGGAGACGGACCTATGGGAGGTGTTGCAGCACTGGTGTCCTCTCGGGTTAGCGCTCCGATTTATGCAGGTGCGTGTTGGTTACCGGTATGTGTCTGAATCTTGATCCACTCTTCTAAAGCCTTAAGTCCAGTAATACGCCGGACGCTTGCTTACGCATCAACTCCTCAGGTGGGATGAGACCGGTGCAGAGTAGTGACATCACCCACATGAAGAGTTGATGCGGAAGCAAGCGGGCGGTGTATTACTGGACTAGAAAGGTGAGTGACTCGAGTATAAGTCGAGGCTCAATTTTTAGGCTATTTTCATAGCCTAAAAACCTCAACTTATACTCGAGTATATACGGTAGTTAAATTGTTAAAAGATATATTCTAAGATTGACCTAAAAATGCTGCACAATATCTTTCTGTGTCCTGGTTCTTTAAGTTAGCCATGGATATGACAGTTGATATTACAGCCAATAACTGAATGCTATTTCCATAGCTGCCTCCTCTGATCACGTGCAAGCTCAGTAGAGATGGCCGAACTTCATAAAGTTCAGCCCTATTTCAAACTTTCGAACTTCCGTAGAAGTTCGAATGTTCGAATTCGGACCCAATAAAGTCAATGGGAGAGTGATAGTTTGAAAGTTTGGATCATTTACTAAACTAACCTAACTAAACTAACAATGGTAACTTACTGTAAATGGCTGTGACACCTTGTAAAACACTTCTGAAACATGAGCGGGCAATTGTCGGGTTTTGTGCAAGCTACATTAGAGGGTTACGGCCAATGTGAGAGTTACTGAACGATTCTTTCGAGGGTTACTGAAAATATAACCATAAATTTGAGGGTTACCTAAATTGAACGATACTTTCGAGGGTTACCGAAATTGAATGATACTTTCGAGGATTAGCAAACAATACATTTGAGGGTTAGCAAAAACGATCCATACATTCGAGGGTTACCAAAAATCAATGATACTTTCGAGGGTTAGCGAACGATACATTCTAGGGTTAGCGAAAACTATCCGTACATTCGAGGGTTACCGAAAATGAACTATACTTTTGAGGGTTAGTGAACGATACAATCTATGGCGAATTTACGATAATTATCAAAAATACAGCAGCGAGTCCAGAAAAACTAACTAGTTTGAATGCAAACTAGTTTGAATAGTTCGAGTTCGTCCAACTTGGGTTCGTGTTCGGTTTTGTTTCTATCTCTAGTAACATATAATAATACATAATCATATGGGCTCAAAAAACTTGTTTAACACAAACACAAATGCACTATTTAACATTTAATGGGGGTGACAAACACCTCCTTACTTTTTATGTTCAATGACCCAGGTGTGCATACCCCAGGCACGTCACTTCACAAACAGTGTCTTGATTAGGGGGATTTTAACATCTCAAGCCCATTGCAAGGCAATCGTCCTTCAAATATCTTCAAAAGTTGGAGTCTGCACAAATACCGAGAACACAAGAGACCATCCACTGTGCACTTATAAGTAAAAAGCCTATTGTCTGGACGCCTTACGCGTTCGGACACACCAGTCCTTAATCATAGGCATAACAGTTCCCTCTGCAAACAACCCCTATATACAAATTTTACCCCACGTGACTTCCGTGCGTTATACATCAATGCGTCTCTCTAATGCATTAACTCTTTCTAACCTAGTCGTATCATTAAAGGAGGGGGACGGATGAGAATATTTCCCAAATGCCGTACCCACCTCAAAATATTGGTACGCATTTTCCGTGAGTAAACCTAAGTATATACATATACATCCATAATTAAAAAACTTTTGACCATCCAATTTTCACATCACTAGGCAGAAAAAGAACCAGTACAAAAAAAAATATATATAACATATTTTTTCGTACATATCAAACCTACATTATTAATATATTATTTCCCATTAGTGTAACCTCACTTCGAGCTCTATGTACATTTATTTATTTGTTCTGTGTACATTAATTTTAGTATAGTGCTATTTTCCATCAATAAAACAGTTTACATCTAAAATGGAATTCATACCTTTAGGATACCTAGTGTCCAATAGGAAGATCCATTTTGTTTCTGTTTTAGCAGTTTTAAATGCCTGTTTCTATTTCTAGTGTCTTTTCTTGAACTTTGTATTCCCTGAACTTTACTATTGTTACATGTTGCAAAGTGTCTTGCAACTGGACTATTAATGATCTTAATAGCTCTAATGTTTGCGTATCCTTGATTTTAAAGATCTGATCGTGCAACCCACATATTGTAAGTGCACGTGTTACATTTCAGAATATAAACGACATGAGTAGAAATGAGAGAATGGAGAAAATCCTCCCTGTATATGAGTTAGAAAAACTCATGTCCCATTTTTACATGATGACATGTAATGCATCTAGTATGTCCACATTTGTACATGCCCCAATATCCCAACCAATTTTCTGTGGAGTTTTTTGAGTGGACAAATTCACTAGGGGATAAGCAGTTACCACATTTGTACATGCCCCGATATCCCAACCAATTTTCTGTGGAGTTTTTTGAGTGGACAAATTCACTCCCAACCAATTTTCTGTGGAGTTTTTTGAGTGGACAAATTCACTAGTAGGGATGGCATAGAACTCGAACCCGAGTTCGAGCCGAACTTTCGAGTTCCGGACGGACCCGGACTTTTCGAACTATCTCGGACTTTCGATATTTCCCGGACTTTCGATGATTTTTCGAATGTTCGAACGTTCGCACGGTCGAACATTCGATTATTCATTGAATGTTCGAATGGTCGAACATTCGATAAATCATCGAATTTAAAAAAAAAAAGTGCCCACATGTCCAAAATCACCCAATGGCAGCTAATTTGAGCATTGCCAGCCCCCTGGGTATAAAAGGCAATGCGACCAGCACCATTTTGTCAGTGTGTTGGAGTGTGTTTAGTGGAGACCTGACAGTGTAGGAGTTGGAGAGAGATTTTTGCGCTTTTTGAGCTTTTTGAGCTTTCTGTGTGTGGATTTCAGTGTGGTGGTTTAGCTCTTGTAGTTACCCACCCCTGTATTCACACATCTTGAGACCCAACAGTCCTTTTAAGGACTACCCTTGTGAGACCCAAAAGTCCTTTTAAGGACTAACCCCCCTGTAAGTCCTTTGGACATATTTTGTGTTAGACCTTTTAGAGGTCTAGGTGTCCTGTTTTTTTGTTTGTCTTTCTGTATCTGTGTGTCAGTGTCTGTGTGTTTGTGTAACTGACAGTGCTGCGTTTAGCAGCAATCAGCAGCTTTTGCTGTCTGATCTGCTGTTTGCTGTCAGTTGTGTCTGTGTCATATTTGTGCTTAGGTAAAAAAAAAAAAAAAAAAAAGCTTTGTTTATTTGTTTGCTTGTTTTTTTTCTGTGTTGTTTTGTCGCTTTGTCTTGTTTAGGTTTGTTGTGTGTGTGTATTAAAAATATATATATATATATATATTTTTTTTGTATAACTTTGGGAGAGGGAAATGCCTGGCAGGGCAAGAGGGAGAGCCAGGAGCAGGGGTGCTTCTGAACGTGGAGGGAGAGGGAGAGGGAGAGGAGAGCTTGCTGAAGGCTCTGGCCAGGAGCTACCTGGCCCTTCACAGGGCAGCCGGGTTACCGTACCCGATATGTTTAGGGGTAGCCGTGCTAGGGCTATCCCTTCTGATCAAGGAAGGCGGGTAGTAGAGTGGATTACCCAGCCTTCCTCATCCACCTCCTCACAGGCACAGAGCAGCCGAGCTGCTTCTGTAGATACTGTGCCTGCTCCTTCCTCACCTGAGGCTCCTACTGTGGGCATGGAACCTGATCCGCTCTATCAGGAGTTCGTTGCCCACATGACCCATACCTTCGGGGATCCGGAGGAGGAGTCTCGGGATATGTTTTCGCACACTATGTGTGGGGCTAGTGTGCTTGAGGAGGAGCCGTGCACTGATGCACAATCTTTCCTGTCGCCCGAGGCGGAGGAAAGTGCTCAGTGCACAGGGGGACAGGAGGCTGATGATGTCACGCAGCAGTCCGTGAGCAGCCAGGGGACTATTGTAGGGGGTGAGGTTCCAGATGCTGCTGCTGTTAGTGACACAGCCTCCAGTATTGAGGAGGTGGAAGTGGACGATGAGGTCACTGATCGTCCATGGGTGCCCTCTGTGAGAGAGGAGGAGGATAGTGTCTCTGAGGGGGAGCCCTCAGAGTGCGAGCACGAGCCTGAACCCAGAGGCAGGACTGGGGTCAGGGGTAGGGGCAGAGGCGGTGCGTCTAGTGCACCTAGTGCTGCTCGTGGAGGTACGGCACCAATGCCACCTAGTGCCAGTGCCCCACAACGGCAGGTGACCTCTGCTCCTGTGCGTGCCGGTGGCTCTGCTGTATGGGAGTTCTTCTCATTGGCTCCCGGTGATAACACGGTTGCAGTGTGCAGTCTGTGCCTGCAGCGTGTTAGCCGTGGGAAGAATGCAGCAACTCTGGGCACCTCTTCTATGAGGAGGCATATGATGCTCCACCACTTTGCCCGGTGTGAGCAGCGGACAGGGAACGTGCAGGTACCCACGCGTTCCCTTCCTCGTGCCCAGGTAGCCACCGTACCTCCTCCTCCCCCTCCGGCCCCATCAGCTGCTTCCTTGGTGGAAGTTAGGGAGGAGAGACAGCCTTTGCCCCCAGCACGCGGTGTTAAGAGGCCTCTTGACACTGCTGCTGGGTCGTCATGTATAAGGCAGGTCTCTCTTCCCCAGTTGTTGGAGCGGAGGCAGAAATTGTCCCCCAGTCACCCCCAAGCTCAGCGTCTCACTGCCGGCTTAGCCAAACTCCTGGCGTTGCAGCTGCTACCTTTCAGCCTGGTAGACAGTGCAGCGTTCAGGGAGTTTGTGGCCATTGGCACACCACAGTGGCAGGTGCCTGGCCGTAGGTACTTTGCCCAGAAGGCAGTACCAGCCCTGCACGACCATCTGCAGGGCAATATATCCGCTTCGCTGGACCCCAGTGTGGGCAAGTGTGTCCACATTACTATGGACACGTGGTCCAGCAAGCACGGCCAGGGGCGGTATGTCTCATTTACCGCCCAGTGGGCCATTCTGCTAGCCGGCAGAGACGCGGCACGGGGCACAAGTGGGGAGATGGTGGTACCATCACGTATTGGTAATACACCAGTCTCCACCCCCCCTCCTCATCCGGTGAGTCCTCTTCCCGGACAGCCCCGTGCCCCCCCAGAGCCTATGCTTCATGCCAGGTGAGACGGTGCCATGCAGTGTTGCAGCTTCTGTGTCTCGGTGATAGGAGCCACACCGGGGCAGAGTTGCTGGCAGCACTGCAAGGGCAGGCTGAGAGGTGGCTGACCCCACACCACCTCTCAATAGGCAAGGTAGTGTGTGACAATGCCACCAACATCCTGTCTGCCCTTCGCATGGGCAGAGTCACACATGTTCCTTGCCTGGCACACGTTTTCAACCTGGTTGTCCAGCGGTTCCTCACAAAGTACCCTGGTCTGCAGGAGGTACTGAGGATGGCTAGGAGGGTGTCCAGTCACTTCAGGCGGTCATACACGGCCACAGCTCGTCTGGCCGAGTTCCAGCAGCAGCACAGTCTGCCGCAGAACCGCTTGATTTGTGACACCCCCACCCGCTGGAACTCTAGTCTGATGATGCTGCTGAGGCTGCTCCAGCAGAGGCGAGCCATCATGGACTATTTGTATGAGTACGAGGCTAGATCAGGCTCTGGGGACCTGGGATTTCTGTTACCCAGGCAGTGGCTGCTTATTCGGGATGCCTGCCGTGTGCTCGCACCATTTGAGGAGGCCACCAGGATGGTAAGCCGCGATGATGCCACCATAGCGGATACCATCCCACTGGTGTTCCTCCTTGAGCACACCCTGCGCGGCATACTCGACAGGGCACTAGCTGCCGAGCAGCAGCTACTGGAAGAGGAGGACGCAGACACCGTGGTGCTTTCTGAGCCCGGGCATCACGGTGCAGAGCAGCCGTCCGATGATGAGGAGGGGGATTTAGGTGATCTGGACCGAGAGGAAATGGGGCATTCCTCTAGGGGGACGTCTCAACCCTCCCAAGTACCACATGTCATCTGTGGTTGGGGAGTGGTTGAGCCCGACACTGTTGTCTTCAGTGACGATGAGGACACAGGGTCCTCTGCGTTCGGCACTTTGCGGCATATGGGTATGCATATGCTGCAATGCCTAAGCAAGGACCCCAGGATTAAGGCCATCAAAGAGAAGGAGCAGTACTGGGTGGCCACCCTTATAGATCCTCGCTATAAGGGTAAAGTGTCGGAGTTCATTCCCGCATCTCAGAGGGAAAGCAGAATGCAGCAGTATGAGGCGACACTGCTACGTTGCCTCTGTTCTGCTTTCCCAGGTGCTGGCAGGCCTACAGCACCTGATGGTGGGAATGAGCAGGGCTCACGTCCCCCTGTGCCTGAGAGGAGGAGCAGCAGCTCTGGAGGCGGCCTTGCGGCTAACTTCAGGCTGTTCTTCCAACCACAGTTGCCAGGCACATCTACTGGCAACTCTACCAGGCAATACCTCAGTCGCCAGGTCACCGACTACATCGGATCCAGGGCCGATGCAGTTACCTCACAGACTGAGGATCCACTGGACTACTGGGTGGCGAGGCTGGATATATGGCCCGAGTTGGCACAGTACGCCATCGAGGTCCTTTCATGCCCGGCATCCAGTGTCCTTTCGGAGAGGGCCTTCAGTGCGGCAGGGGGTGTTGTAACAGAGAGGAGGACCCGTCTCTCCACTGAGAATGTGGACCGCCTCACATTCATCAAGATGAATGAGGCGTGGATCACATCTCAGTACAGCACCCCTATTGCTGATGCCCGTGACTGAAGGCCTCTTGCCCCTGGCCACCCGTACTGCTCCTTCCGCCTCATTTTCTACCTCGAGGCTTAGCTGATGCCAGTTTAGCTGGCAAATGGCTAATTTTTTCTATTGGTAGGGCCATTTATGGTCCTACCTTGCTCTACAGCATTCAAGTTGTAAAATTACAATGCTTACCGCAACAGCACTCTGTGGCTAATTTTTCTATGTTTGGGTTGATCCTACTTGACCCAATGCAAAAATCCATACTTGCTCTCCTGTTTCTGATCCACGAGGCACCTTTGTGGTGTCACCTACTCTGACCATGTCATGCAGCCGCAACAGCTACTCTGTGGCTAATTTTTCTATGTTTGGGTTGATCCTACTTGACCCAATGCAAAAATCCATACTTGCTCTCCTGTCTCTCTCTCCACGAGGCACTTTGTGGTGTCACCTACTCTGACCATGTCATGCAGCCGCAACAGCTACTCTGTGGCTAATTTTTCTATGTTTGGGTTGATCCTACTTGACCCAATGCAAAAATCCATACTTGCTCTCCTGTTTCTGACTCCACGAGGCACCTTTGTGGTGTCACCTACTCTGACATGTCATGCAGCCGCAACAGCAAGCGTGTAGCTAATTTTTCTATGTTTGGGTTGATCCTACTTGACCCATGCAAAAATCCATACTTGCTCTCCTGTCTCTCTCTCCACGAGGCACCTTGTGGTGTCACCTACTCTGACCATGTCATGCAGCCGCAACAGCAATGCTGTAGCTAATTTTTCTATGTTTGGGTTGATCCTACTTGACCCAATGCAAAAATCCATACTTGCTCTCTGTCTCTCTCTCCACGAGGCACCTTTGTGGTGTACCTACTCTGACCATGTCATGCAGCCGCAACAGCAACGCTGTGGCTAATTTTTCTATGTTTGGGTTGATCCTACTTGACCAAATGCAAAAATCCATACTTGTCTCCCTGTTCTCTCTCCACGAGGCACCTTGTGGTGTCACTACTCTGACCATGTTATGCAGCCGCAACAGCAACGCTGTGGCTAATTTTTCTATGTTTGGGTTGATCCTACTTGACCCAATGCAAAAATCCATAATGCTCTCCTGTCTCTCTCTCCACGAGGCACCTTTGTGGTGTCACCTACTCTGACCATGTCATACTCAACACCTCATAAGGATCTTTTCATGAGGTGTAACCCTTCCCCCTTTCCCTTGCACGAAGCATACTCTGAGGGAGAGAAGCCAATGGGGTATGGGGTCTGTCCGGTGGGGCCAAGCCTGCCTGGCTCCTCAATAATGTTGTCAAACTCAAGTGAATCTACTGTACTCAATGGTGCTGTTCCTACAAACCACTATCTCCTTCCCCGCTTCCCTTGCATGAAGCATACTCTGAGGGAGAGAAGCCAATGGGGTATGGGGTCTGTCCGGTGGGGCCAAGCCTGCCTGGCTCCTCAATAATGTTGTCAAACTCAAGTGAATCTACTGCTACTCAATGGTGCTGTTCCTACAAACCCTATCTCCTTCCCCGCTTTCCCTTGCATGAAGCATACTCTGAGGGAGAGAAGCCAATGGGGTATGGGGTCTGTCCCGGTGGGTCAAAGCCTCCTGGCTCCTCAATAATGTTGTCAAACTCAAGTGAATCTACTGCTACTCAATGGTGCTGTTCCTACAAAGCGTATCTCCTTCCCCGCTTTCCCTTGCACGAAGCATACTCTGAGGGAGAGAAGCCTATTGGGTATGGGGTCTGTCCGGTGGGGCCAAGCCTGCCTGGCTCCGCAATAATGTTGTCAAACTGAAGTGAATCTACTGCTACTCAATGGTACTGTTCCTACAAACCCTATCCCCTTCCCCGCTTTCCCTTGCATGAAGCATACACTGAGGGAGAGAAGCCAATGGGGTATGGGAAAAGCCTAAATAATTATGTTTGTAGCCAATGTAATTTGTAAAGATAAAACACAGAGATTTGTTTAGTTTAACTTTTTTAGTAAACGTAAGCACCTTGCTTACATATTAATAATAATTATAACAATAATAAAAATAATAATAAAAAAATATATAAACAAAAATAATAACAAACATGGTGCAAAAAAACCCCCAAAACAGCACCTATTTATTTTTTACTAATTTCGCGCTTGATGCGCAGAATGTCTCTGTGCATGGAGAGCAAGTGCCCCTCCATGCGCCTCTGGCTCCTCTCCAAGCGCCTCTGCCTGCTCTCCATGCACCTCAGACGCTCAATAATGTTTTGCAGCCGGCGTTGGCGTGCTGGCGGTGCTGGTCCCCCCTGGCATGCTGGTGCTGGCGATGCTGGCGGTGCTGGCGGTGGTGGTGAAGGGGAAGGGGAAACAGGAGGCCTTGGTGGGGGTGCTTGTGGAGGTGACCCTCCCTCCTCTGCATCACTAGCAGAAATCGATTCCTCCTCATCTGCAAATTTATATATTAAAAAAGTAAATTTAATTATAAATAATAATAAAAAATAATATAAATATTGTGAATATTTTTCGTGTGTACTAACATTTACTAACATTAACTAACAGTTAAATTTACTAATACTAACACTAACATTAACTAACAGTTAAATTTACTAATACTAACTAACATTAAGGGCTAGGCCACACTAGCGCGTTTTTAGCGCGTTTGCGCACATGTTTGCGCACGTGATTTTAGCTAAAATGGAAATAGCGGGAATGCAAAAATTCCCGCGATTTCCGATGCGCATGCGATAGCGCGTCCGTTCACGTTTTGGTAATGCATGCGTTCACCATTTTTGTGCGTTAACGCATGCGTTTCCATAACGCAAAAAGGCGAAGAAAACACATGCGCAAAACGCGAACGCAAAACGCGAACGCAAAATGCACACAATCGCGTGCGATAACGCAGGTTGAGGGGTGAGGCCACACTGTGAGCGTTATCGCACGCGATTGTGTGCGCGATTCTTGTGCGATTCTTAGGGTGAGGCCACACTGCAACGCACAGGAATCGCGCACACCAAATCGCCTTTTCGAGTTATGGAAACGCATGCGTTAATGCACCAAAAATGGTTAAAGCATGCGTTACCAAAACGCAAACGGACGCGCAATCGCATGTGCATCGAAAATCGCCAGAAAGAATTTTCGCGTTACCGCGATTTCCATTTTAGAAAAATCGCGGGCACGAAAGCAAAACACGTGCGCAAACGCACGCAAAAGGCGCTACTAACATTAAAAATTATATACTTTGAGTCGTTTATGAAAAAAGAGCTTTCAAAATCTGTATTCTAATTAAATATTGTAAATATTTTTCGTGTGTACTTGTCCTTTAACTAACATCTACTAACATTAACTGTTACATTAAAATTTCCTAACACTAATTAACACATGCACTTTGAGTCCTTAAGGAGAAAAGCACTAAAGGCCCCGCAATCGTTTGTGGCAGTTTGCAAAATTTCAAAGCGCTATCGCCAATCACAAGTGCTATAAAAGTAACAAGAAAAGTGCAGTAACTTCGTATAGTGGTTATACTTAGACAGAGCTTGTCAGAAAGATCTGCCGCAGAACCGCCTGATTAGTGGTGCAAAAGGTGGTGTTTTATACAACTCAATCACAGATAAAAATGAATATATAAATGTGATACTTGCCTTCGATATTCCGCTGAATGTCCTGGACGTAGACGCGACGCTGCCGCTTGAGGTCCGACCACCTCTTTTGGAGCTGAGAGGTGGTCAGCTCAATGCGAAACTGCGTCCGCAGTTTCGCCTGCAGGTGGCGCATTATGCGCCGTTTGCGCTCCTTAATGTTCGGTGTGCCGATTGGCATCCCGTCATAACCCAGCCGGGTTAGATATTCTACCATCAGGCGCTGCCATTGCATGGTGGCCATGCTCTCTGGTGGGTAAAGTAATGGTGGAATAACTACACCCACTTTCCAGACTCGATTTTAGATCCTGGATTGCATATAGAAGTCAATGGGAAGAAGGGATTATAATCGAATGTCGAATCCGCGAGTAAAATGTCCATGTTATCTAGGCGCGAACATCGAATCTGCGAGTAAAGTGTACATTACAGCCTATACGCGAATATCGAATCCGCGAGTAAAATGTCCATGTTATCTAGGCGCGAACATCGAATCCGCGAGTAAAGTGTACATTACAGCCTATACGCGAATATCGAATCCGCAAGTAAAATGTCCATGTTACCTCGAACGTTCGAACGCGAGATTGCGAAAGTAGCTTGCGTGAGAGTAAAATCGATTTTACGAAAGTCCTGGATATTGGAACATGCTCCCCAGACCATTTCCCAGGTCCCACAGCCATTTACATTAAGTTACCCTTAATATTTTAGTTGTATTTGACTCGAACCTTTCGAACTATTTGCCTCCCATAGACTTTAATGGGTCCGTTTTCGAACTTTCGAACTTTCGAACTTTCCCAATAGTTCGAAAGTTCGAAAACGGACCGAACTTTCAATAGTTCGACCATCTCTATTCACTAGGGGATAAGCAGTGACCTAATGTGCTGGCCCGTCTAGATACAAATCGGAATCCTGACTCCATTATATGATCTAAATTCTTGTTTGCCCTCAGAACAGGTAAGTATTTCTTTAAAATATTTACAATCTCATAGAACTGAGGACTATACGATGAAATGAACGTAACAGAAGACGTTCTTTCTGTATGACCATATGATTTTCCATTGACATTACTATTTATATTTTTTCTCTTATTTTGATTTTTGTTTTTAGGTCTTAACAAGGAGGATCTATCCAATCTTAGAGCATACAGAAATGCTTCATTTAGAATGACTGGATCATACCCCCTCTCCAAGAATTTATCACGTAGGACACAAGCCTGAACCAAGAAATCTTCTTCTACAGAACAATTTCTGCGAATTCTAATAAATTGACTCAGAGGGATACCTCTGATGCAATGTTTGGGATGGCATGATTTTGCATGTAATAAAGTATTTTTGGAATTCTCCTTTCTAAATACCGTCGTGATCACATTGCACTCATTGATATGTATTGACAAATCTAAATAATGAGTTCTCTCCCCACCATATATCCAGGTGAACTTTAGATTATAATCATTGTTGTTAAGGCTCTGTATAAGTGTTACAAAGTCATTTTCTGTACCTTCCCACACCCATGTAAATCGCCTATATACCTCTTATGATGTCTAATTTTCTCAACAAAAGGGTGTGAGGGATCATTATTATAAAGATTGCATTCCTCCCACCATCCTAGGTATAGATTTGCGTATGTAGCACATTTTGCCCCCATCGCGGCCCCCTGAGTCTGGAGGTAAAATTTACTGTCGTATAGAAAATAATTATGTGTCAAAAGATAACTGACCGCATCTAAAATAAATAATTTCCATTCAATGGAATAATCGCTATAATTATCTAGATGATATCTGATCACCTCCAGACCCAGGGGGTGGGGAATGCATGAATAGAGTGTCACATCACATCGCACGTCACATCAATAGTGATTAACTCATAAAACGGTAACCATTCTAAGGAATCAAGAAATTCTAATATGTGGATAGTGTCCCTCACATAAGATGCTAAACGAAGCACCAAGGGCTGAAGTAGTATGTCTATTAGCTGGGAAAGGCCTTCATTCAGAGAGCCTATTCCAGCCACTATGGGTCTGCCCCTAGGGGGAATATCCCCCTTATGGACTTTGGGGAGATGATGGAAAATAGGAAGAATAGGTGACTCTGGTAGTAATTTATTCATCATACATATATCTATTACACCTATAGTTAAGCCCTCTTTTATTAGCTGATTCAATTCCTTTTTGTAACTCAGGGTGGGATCATTGGTAAGGGATTTATAAATTTCCTTATCATCCAATTGTCTTACAACCTCCCTGTAATAGTTCTCACTGTCTAAAATAATAGGGGTTGTTTGCAGAGGGAACTGTTATGCCTATGATTAAGGACTGGTGTGTCCGAAACGCGTAAGGCATCCAGACAATATAGGCTTTTTACTTATAAGTGCACAGGGGATGGTCTCTTGTGTTCTCAGTATTTGTGCAGACTCCAACTTTTGAATATCTCTAGTAACAAGCTAAGAAAGCTTGGAGAATAGGTGGAATCTTTTGAAAGGCAGAGGGAAGGGGAAGAAGAACATTTTATTGCAAGTAAGCTTTACAGCTGTTAGCTTTCAAAACGCAATTTTAGGGTTGATTACCTGTAATAATCGGCCGGGAGGCCAGGGTACTTACGAGTACGCTTTAGGAGAAGGTGCTCCGATGGTTGTTGGGATTGCAGAACTGGATACAAGAGACTGCTGGGAACTGTAGGCTGAGGAATGGCAACTAGGTGCTGCTGGAAAGAAGGCAGGATACTGGCAACAGGCAAGGCAGAAACAGTCACTGAAACAGGTCAGGTGAGTATGGATACTGGAACTGGCAAGGTAAGTCACTGATGATGGAGCTGGCAAGGTAAGTCTCTTGTGATGGGGCTGGCAAGGTAAGTCTCTGATGATGGAGCTGGCAAGGTAAGTCTCTGATGATGGAGCTGGCAAAGTAAGTCTCTGATGATGGAGCTGGCAAGGTAAGTCTCTGATGATGGAGCTGGCAAGGTAAGTCTCTGATGATGGAGCTGGCAAAGTCTCTGATGCAGGACCAGGAAAGGTAAGTCTAAAGCTGGAAAATAACAGGAACTAGGGCAGGTAAGTAGAAGGAGCCGGGGAGGTAGCTTATGCTACAATCAGGCACCGGGTCCAGGAGGACGCCGTTTTTTGAATCCTCGCGCTGCCCGGAGGTTTGGCTTTGTGACATCATGACGTCTACAACGCTGCCCATCTGTAAGTGCAGCGCGGCGTGGGATCGGAGCAGAAGGTAAGTTCGTGAAAGTACCCCCCCTTACAGGGGCCACAGGACCCAACAGGCCAGGTTTTCCTAGAAAAAAAAGCTTTGACTAGACAAGGAGCATGCAAATCTGAATGTTTAATCCAAGCTCTTTCTTCAGGACCAAAACCTTTCCAGTGGACCAAATACTGAAGAGTCCAAGATCTTCTCAACCTCAAATTCTTGCTGACCATCAACGGAAATTGGAACGGAAGGTAGTAGAGATGTGGAATACTGATTAGAGCACACTGGTTTCATGAGAGAAATATGAAACACGTTAGGAATCCGCATGTTGGAAGGAAGTTGGAGGCGAACAGCAACCGGACCGACTAATTCCAGAATAGGAAAAGGACCAATAAATTTGGGTCCCAATTTGGAGGAAGGAACCCGTAGATTAATATGAGCAGAGGAGAGCCACACTTTATCTCCAACCGAATAAGATGGGGGTTCTCTACATCTCCTGTCAGCTGCAGTTTTTTGTACCAGAGCAGATTTCTGAAGGTTGATTTCCGTAGAATGACAGATAGCTGACATCTGGGCCGCAGAGTCATTGGCAGCGGGTACTTGTGTGAAAAGAAAATCTTGAGGAAAGCATCTAGGATTCGGCCCAAAGACACACAAAAAAGGAGATTTCCCAGTAGAAGCATGAGGTGAATTGTTATGGGCAAACTCAAGGCAGAAGGTCGGACCAATCATCCTGGGTATAGGAAATGTAACAACGAAGATATTGTTCCAAAGACTGGTTAGTGCATTCAGTAGCCCTGGACTGTGGGTGGTAAGCCGAAGAAAATTGTAACTTGATGTTCATGGACATACAAAGCGCTCTCCAAAATTTGGAAACAAATTGAGTACCTATGTCAGATACTATTTCAGAATTTAACCTTTTAAGATTTAACCTTTTAAGATTCTGGATGTATTCGAGGTTCTTATGGTCGGTAAGGATGGTGATAGGTACAGAGGTGCTTTCCAATAGATGACGCCACTCCTCAAGGGCCAGCTTGATGGCAAGAAGTTCCCTATTCCCGACATCATAGTTCTGCTCGTTGGGTAGAAACTTCTTAGAAACGTAAGCACAGGGATGGAGTTTCCTTTTAGTGCCTTGTCTTTGGGAAAGGATGGCTACTGCACCCAAGTCCGAGGCGTCAATTCGATGTAGAAGGGAAGGCTAGGATCTGGATGAACTAAAACTGGTGCGTCAGCAAAGGCTTCCTTGAGTCGTTTGAAGGCTTCAAGGGCTGCAGGCATCCATGAATGAGGCCTACCACCTTTACTGATGAGGGCTAATATCGGAGAAATTATAGAAGAGACCCCTTGAATGAATTGTCTGTAATAATTGGCAAAACCAATGAACCTTTGAATAGCTTTGGTTCCCATAGAAAGAGACCAACCTTGGATGGCTGAAACTTTAACAGGATCCATCTGGAAACCTTGTGCAGACACAGAACATTCAAAAAGACACTTTTCCAGTTTGGCATATAGGCTATTCTCTCTCAGACGTAGTAACACCTGTTTAACATGGAGGCAGTGTGAGGGTGGGACCAGAGCGGCAAGTGACATTACCTATGTATCATTTTTAATTTTAGAGGTAGAGGTTTTTTAGGGATAATCATGTACTGTATTAGTCGCTGCACACTCTACACTTTCTTTGTGGTACTCTATGCTTAAAAAAACAACATTTACCTGATACAATAGAATCTTCAAAAGTCCTTTGTAACAAACTACATAATTTATCTGAAAAAATTAACAGCCCCAACGTTTAAATTATTTAACCTCAAATAGTAAATACTTTTCATTAAAGGTTTAATGAGGAACTCTCCATTCCAAATATCTCAAACAACTCATCAAGTTTGGGAGGGTAAAATAGCAAAACCATTTGAAGCCACACAGAGTGAAAGGAATATAGATAATTAATAACACAAGCTACAACTATCCTGATGGATTATGGCCATTTAAGGGCACCAATTATTGTAGCTGACTGGTTTAAAATATACACTTGTGAATGAATGTAAAAAGTGGCCCATAATTCTATACAGAGAAAATGCTACTTTGTACCCTGTGATTATTGCAATTTAAAGGGACAGTTCAGTGGAAATTATCAATATTTGTTAAATTGTTAGTTTGTGTAATGCCTTCTTAGTTATTCTACATATTCTTTCCCATTTTCAAAAATCTGTTGATTTCACACCCTTTGCTGTTTCCTGCTGTTGACATTAGTGAGCTGACTTTGTAGGTTCTAACGGTCCTTCTTCTTCCCAGGATGCACCACATCCTTGGAATGTTCCTGACAGTAATTTCTACTGATTGGCTGTTGGATGGGTCAAAGATGCTCAGATTTCTACTGAGCAACTGAATCAACCCAGGCGCTGGGTTAAGGGCAAGACCACAATGGTCTCTACTAGGGGTCCTGCAAACAGGAAGTCAGTATTTCGGTTGACTTTATTTATACACCGACAAAATTCTGAATTGGAAGATTAAGGTCATTGGGATGAAAAAATACTGCTCTTTTTTCTGAAAAGCATATGTAATTGCACTGAACATCCCCTTTAAAACATTGTACACATTTGTCTCTACACTCAAAATGTCCTTTTGATTCATGCTTGAGGTGTACCCCCACAATTGAAGAGAATTGCTTTCTATTTTTATTAAAGATTGAAGATAATGACATTAAAAAGGAATCTGGGAAAATATTCATTTTCAGGGTTATTCAATAAAAGTTCTTATGGTTTAAAATAGAGCTAATTTTGCCCAAACCAATCAGAAATTAGCTTTCAAATGTTAAATAAGATCTGATTGGTTGGGGCAAAATTAGCACCATTTTTAAAGATAAAAACTTTTATTGAATCTTCCTCTTTATTTCTTGTCCAGTTATCAATGATGAACACAAGTTCACCTGGAAAAAGCACATTGATTTACCGTATTAATGATTTTTAATTAATCATAACCAAAGCTACAAAATCAGAATCTATATTTATCTAGTTTATGCTTAGTAAACAACTAAGTAAAGTATACAAGTCTATGAATAACTCACTTCAGCAACTGAAGATGACTGGCATTGAAAATGCTAGTATGATAGTATTATTTACAATCCAAAGCAGAAAGAGAAACAACTATCCAACTATCCAATATCATATACTGTAGCTTCCATTAACATTGTCAACATATGATTCACACATAATTCCCAGACATAACTGAACCAATGTGTATTTTCTGTGAATGGAAGACTCCAAATGAATGCTATTATTGGAAACTGCAGATTGTATGGTTGAATGGTTACAATCAGATCACTTTTTAATGCAGTGGTACTGTATGTTAAAATGGCATTGACACAAACTGATCTGATGTATTATTTCCTGCTGTATTTTAAGGGTCTAGTAGTTAAGTACCGTATATAGAATACAAAACCACTGTGCAAGCATTGCAAGGTTTATCCCGGTTGACAATGCAGTTGAAAAGCATTCTACCTATCAGCAAATATAAAAATAATCCCATATTGTATCATTAGGATTGCATCACTACTTGATTCTATAGTACACTAGGAAGACACACAGCTTTTTTATAGTTAGCAGTTTATTATATTGCATGTTAAATAATAAACATTTGGCTTCCTTTTTTGCTCCAGGTAGTTTAACCATGCGGATGGTTTAAATATCTTTACTTATCTTGTCAGATGCTTGTGAAGGTTCTCATTCATCCAGGTCATGGTATATCTATTGCATTCAGTTAGATCAACTGGACTTAATGTTTAGTTCTTGAAGACGTTTTGCTAGTAATCCAAATGGCTTTCTTAATTCAGAATGGCTTGTACAAGAAACTGTTGGCATTTAAGTACCCTGGAAAGTTCCAATTAGCATATGACTGCCAGGTGTAAGGGAGCTTCTGAATGTAAGGTGTGGATGCATTAAGGCTGCCCAGGGTAAGATGTCAAAACAGCATAGTACATGGCAGACAGTTGGTGTTGCCAACTGTGGTCCAAAAATGACTTTCGGTAAATTGAGGTAAATTGATAGGAATTGCTCCCGTGGTAATTTTTGCAATTTATTTCCATTGTTTATTTTGCATAGTTTTGAAGATATTTACATTTTTGTGTGTGATATGGCAGAAGCATCACCAGGTCCCCTGCACTTCCTGCTTCCTGCTCTGAAACTGTCAGTTAATCTGTCCTGTGTCTCCTCCTCCCCTTTTCAGCCCCCCTGGTCCCTCCCACTCCATTTGCAGGTCCCCCATATCCTATTATCTTTAAACCCCTAATGTGGCCCCGCCCACTCGTGGGTGTCTAATCCCCGCCCACTCGTGGGTGTCTGAGCCCCACCCACTTGTGGGTTACTCAGACCCCCTTTACCTTCTCTGTCAGGACTTCACACAGCAGGGAGGAGGAGGGACTTCCTGTCTCTCTCACACAGTGAGGGAGTCTGAGGCTGTGCTCGCCGGTGGCACTGTGCAGGAGAAGCCTTTGGAATGTCACATGTCAGCCTCCCACCCATTAACTTTCTGGTCAGTCATTTCTTTATATATTGGGCTGTGGAGCACGTAGAGAGGTCGTTGGTGGCTCGTTTTAAAGGTAGGAAACTGGCCTTTCATTTAAACTTAACTTATTTGGAGACCACAGTTCCCCTTTAATGATTAATGCTGCAAATACTGTGAACTGGATCAAATCGGTAGAATACACATAAGTAAAAAACTATAATAGATAAGGTATCATGCACCAAAATAAAACAAAAAACTATTTTACGAGCAACTTGCCTTTATCTTGCATCCCTTTGAACCACTAATAGCATCTAAATTTCTTCTTCTTCATTAACATAAGAAAAATTGTAGAAAACATTTATAATACACGTACATTCTGTTTAAAGTGCATGTCCACCACCACCCCACCCCAATTATAAGAGGATATTCTTGCATAAAAACCTCTCTATTTTGAAATGTCCAAAAGCCAACCCTAATTATACTTACTAACCCTTGTTTCATCAGCTGCCCTCTGCTGCTAGAGATGGACTAAAACTATTCGAGTTTGAATGGACTCGGACTTCTCGAACTATCCCGGACCTGGATTTCTCAGACTTTCGATAATTATCGAATGTTCGATGCGTAAGTAAATATCGAATCCGTGAGTAAAATGTCTATTATACCTATACGTAAAATGTCTATTAGACCTAGTCGCGAGTATCATATCCGCGAGTAAAATGTCTATTATACCTACTTGCAAGTAAATATTGAATCCGTGAGTAAAATATCTATTATACCTATTCGCGAGTAAAAATTTAATCCGCGAGTAAAATGTCTATTATACCTATACGCGAGTAAATATCAAATATCGAATCTGCAAGTCGTTCATGGGATAATTATCGAATGTTCAAACGCGAGAGCTCGAAAGTAGCGTGTGTGAGAGTAAAATCGATTTTTTGAAAGTCCTGGATATTTGAACATGTTCCCCAGACCATTTCCTAGGTCCCACAGCCATTTACATTAAGTTACCATTGATATTTTAATTGTATTTCATTCAAACTTTTCAAACTATTTGATTCCCATTGACTTTAATGGGTTGGTTTTCGAACTTTCTATATATTTCGAAAGTTCGAAAACGGACCGGACTTTAAATCAGTGTGCCTGCAGGCACCTTACCTTCACCAGGTTCCGATGTGCAGTTTGTGGGGGGGGGGTCACCGAAGAAGGCTCAGTGAAAGATCCAGTAAGGTGAGGGATTGTAAACCAGCCTGTTTGCACAAGTGTATTCAGCATGCCTATAGTTATTACCACATGTGGAATGGCCGACGCACGTTTTACTCCACTACTCCACAGGCTTCGTAAGGGCTGATGTTCAGGGCAATTTCTAGGCATAGGCAACTTAAGCAAAGAACTAGGGTGTCCATATATAGCACCCAGTATTCTCCATAGCACCTCTCTGTCAGCTTTTACTTACTGTGTTAGAACTGCTCTCCTTGTTCAGCTGCTGTAATTTGAAACAATGTTGCAAATGAACTGAAGGTGAAGGAAGGAGGGGGGAGGATGAGCTCAGCTAAAATGACTAAGGAGAGCAGTAAAAGCTGCTGTAGACTTTTTAACAGTGGCCTCTGTGACTAGCAGCCATGAGATCACTATCCTTGCCTCCTTCTTTCTTCCACCCAACTCTACAAATAGAACTTACCATAGGTGAGGAGTAAACAATTACATTGAGGAGGTAACACTCTGCTGGCATTAAAAGTGTTAAGGGCAATACTCTGGGAAAGTGCTGGCACTGAAGGGTTAATGGCAATATGCTGGGAAAGTGCCGGCATTGAAAGTTTTAAAAGTCTGCTGGCACTGGAGGGTTAATGACAATACTCTGCGGGCACTGAAAGTGTTAAACATCTCAGACCCAGGTACTTTTTCATGCCACCTGGCTAATAGGTATAATAGGTATTTCATTGTATACATACTTATACACGCCCCACCTGGTTCAGCGTGCACCCCTTCCCAACTACCAGAGTGGTCCCAATATGAAGAAAAAAACACAGCCACAGTGACAGTCTGTTAGAAGTAATTGAGTGGGGAAACCCAGCTGCAACAGTTTGGCTGGCTAACATTGGGGGGTGAGTGTGTGGGTGGGAGGGCACATAGGACAATAAGATGGCTAGAAACAGCCCTGCTGATGACATATGTATGATTAAGTATGATACTTAATCATAAATTGTTACATTAATAACTCCTGTATAAGCATGGCCTGATTGACTATTGAATTCATAGTTACAAGTACAGGCCATCCTCAGGATGTTACGTACACATAGCCACTTATACATATTTATCAATTCCTCTCAACACCGATCCCCCCCAATATAATATATGACATACCTCTGTGACAATCATAAAAACAACATGAAAATAGTTACATTCAATGTTGTAAAACCAATTAACAATATAGACGCCACACTTACAATATTGGGGAAGAAAATGTAACAATCCAGACTGGACATAGATTTTAATGCAATTTGTATCAAAATATTGTTAGCGCTTTTGATACATATTGTATTTATGCCTAAATTCTCTCTATGTCCAATCTGGATCGCTACATTTTGTGCTGACAGTGGGCCACCTGTACCATACTTGCCAGTTTCTAAAACTCCAATGGCCTTGGCATTTAGCTTGTGGTCCTGGGACCTTCCTGGACATACAGAGTCAGAAACATTTAAGAGTGTAGTATGTACTCCCATATTTTTTAGTATCCCTATTCGGCTTGGACATCATCAGTGATGGTTTCCTTGGTTTCTTGCTCTTTTATAGGCGATATACAGTTACCTAATTATGGGTCATCCTGTTAGTACAGATATTTTAAATTCATCATAAAGCCCATTAGGGGTTAAGGTGTTCAGCACTTTGAGACATTAATTCTCCCATCTTTTTATGTTTTTCCATATTCACCTGTACACATATATATATATATATATATATATATATATATATATATATATATGATCTCATATTTCTTTTTGATTTAGATGTATTGGTAGATTATCATTCATTTGCTTGGTATAATTGCTAATTTTTGCTAAATAAGAGGCAGTGCTAGATGCTTAGGTCCCAGAATTAAATTAATTTCTAAATAGGGATCACCTTCTACTAGATGTCAATGTTTTAAAATAATTTTCTTAATTTAAAATTGGGGGTATGTTGAAATAAACTTGAAGACAATCTCTACCATTGTTTGTGATGGTAGAGATTTATTGGTTATGTGTTCATCCTCTAGCAGGGTGACATTTCTACCCTATCACAGTTCCACCAGTAACTGTTCATCCTTTTACAGATTTTGACTTGGTTAGTGAAAACAATTAGGTTTATTTTATGGATGCTCTCATTAAAAAGTTTAAGCAAAGTTTACTGATAAGAACCAAACATATTTTTATGCCTACATCCATCACACATAAAAAAGCATTATGATAAAATCAAACATTGTAGGATTTAGTGATTCTTGTAACAGGGAAAGAATTATTGTGAGGGTATATCAAATACATCTACTAACTGAAGAATTTTAAAGAGAACTAAACCTAAAAAATGAAAGTTTAAGTTAGAAAGTATTTGCCTCAAAATGGAAGATTCCACTCAGGGTCCTTTTCTTTACCTCTATGAGCTCATTTTAGGTTCTGTTTGTTCCCCAACTCTGAAGCTGACATTTTCCCTTGCCTGCCAGTACTTTTACCTTGATTACATTTTCAGCACCTGTGTTATTTCCACTCCCACCTCTTAACCCCTATGATGTAGGAATATATTAAATCATCAATATTCAAATTGGTGGTGCAGCTGATTAACACTTTCCTAGTAGCAGTGTTGTAGTGTGATGTATATACGTCTGGGTATCTAGTGTGTCCGTATATGAAATAATGTATGTCTCACCTACGGCTTTCACTCCACCAAATCATAAAACAATAAATTGCAGGTGGAACATACAAAGACACAGGTCTGTAGCTGTGAATATTGCAAGTTTATTGCAAAACATGCGTGCTACATGTTTCAGACCCACTCAAGCATTTGAGGAAGGACAAGTGGGTCGGAAACATGTAGCACGCATGTTTTACAATAAACCTGCACTATTCACAGTTACAGACCTGTGTCTTTGCATGTTTCACCTGCAATGTATTGTTTAAAGGGCATCTATAGTTGGAAAATGAACTTTTTATTCTTTCTTTCCATGTGTTCTATAATTCCCCACAACCTCTAGAGTGTCTTCACTTTTTTCAGATTCCCTCTCTGTCCTGAGATACACCAGTTAGAAGAATAGTGATTGCATTCCTGTACTCCTACTTGGACTGTTAATCAAATCCCTGTGAGTGATACGCCCTCCCTGCTCTGTAATAAGAATAGAGATAAGAACATTAGCAGGGGGAGAGAGACAGCTTTGATGGTGGATATAAGGCTGCACTTGACCCCCCTTCTTAATAGCTTTCACTGATTGATGATGGGTCACAAAGTGAGATATCGTAAACTGTACTGTTCCCCTTCTTCTTCTGTGTCTCCAGGACAGCTTGCTTTCCATTGGCCACTGTGCGTGGGTGTGTTTTTCAGGATGTTGAACTTTTAACTCCTACTGCACATGATAAGCTTGTCGGCAAGCCGGAGTTGAGACATGGAGGAGGTAACAGGGGGACGGGGGAAGGGGGGAGTGCTGCACAGAGATCTGACATCATGGATAAACAAAGTCACTGACAGAGATAGGATTAAGGCAGCACAGTGTAGATGAATTTAACTTTGCAAAGGGGCAATGTGTGTTTTTCACTATAGATGCCCTTTAAGTGTTGGAGGGCCATATTTAAAAACTTGTGATACCGCAGGTTTTTGTTACTGTATGACTGTGGCAGTAGTACACCATACTGTAAACTACCGTAATGATACTCTACGGGCGGTCGTAGATTTACATTCGCTATCATACATTTATAAGATTTCCTATAGGGATCATAAATTAACGATCGCCATTATGATTACTCAAGAAGGCGATACCACACCTTTATAAATATGGCCCATAGTGTGAAGGTCTCTAGTTTTCCCTGTCCGCTGCAGCAATATTAGTAGAAAGTGTACCTTATTAAAGGGGAATGTTGGAGGGTAAGAAGAGTGTGTTTTTATAGAAACCACATGGTACAGAACTGTAGGGGGAGGATAGTGAAGTGAACCTGATCTTAGCACCAGTTCTGTGCAATGCATTTCTCATTAGTGTACCTTATTAAAGGGAATGTTGGAGGGTAGGAAGAGTGTGTTTTTTTATTCAGCTGTATAAAAGCAGGATTGCAAATATGTTCTATAAAATGAATGCAGCAGGAGGGCTGCCTGTGGAAAGTTCTGCATAAACAAAATCACTCTTCCAACTAGAGTTCCCACCTTTGCCTTTTCAGACTGGAACACCTATACAGGCTTATGTATTAAAATTTCTTATCATTAAAAATGGTGCAAATTTTGCCCCAACCAATCAGATTTTAGCATAAGAACTTTTAATACATATGCATGATCTACACAACAAAAGGTTGTTAGTATTTTCTTTAGAAGCACGATGCATGCTGATACAGTTTTTATTAAAAGCAATGGTAGCACTGCAACATGTAGATTTAATACATGTTTGGATCTTAAAGGCAAAGGTGGCCTTTGCCTTTACACTACTTCCAAAACTACTTTCAGGCTCCAACATTCTCCTTTAAAATGCATTGCACAGAGCTGTGCTAAGACCATGTTCACGTCAATATGCTGCACCTGCAGCTCTGAGCTGTTTTGTTTTTGTAAGTGTCCCTTGTAAAGTGGTCAGTTCAATTCTACTGAGGTTGCCACCTTTCCCTTTAAGACTCAAACACTTAGGGCCACTACATGTGATACATTTCTGTGTGCTATTGGAATGCATGCGATCACCATTTTTGGTCTGTATTGCATGCGTTCTGCTAGTGTCCAATTGTGGAAGCGCAACAACCATGCACAAAAACTAGCATGATTGTACATTATTTCGAACGTGCATCCTCCCTTGCACTTAATTGGGGCCACAGTCCCAGGAAATTGACCTGCTGCAAAGCTAAGTTCCATTGCATTAAATACATGCTGTATGGCTAAACTGAAATCAATGCTGCTTGCATTACACTTCTAATTGCTAGGCTACACAAGTGAATTTTTCAGGCGATTGCGATTTCCAATTGTATTGAAATTGCAGCAAGGCACCAAAATCTTGCAAATTCAGGTGTGTTGCGATCTGTGCATGTGTGAACAATTTTGTAATACTCGCGTTTTTTGTGCAATCGCATGTGTTTTTATAATGAAAATGGACAAATCGCAAGTGCAAACACATTTTAATGCGACTGTGTGTGCGATTCAGGTGCGTTGCAGTGTGGCCGTTCCATAAATGTACATTGCAGCAGTACACACACTAATATAAATCTTAGACTGCAGAAATAATCACATACAAAGACACCATCTTGAAGAAATGCTCCCAAATATAAAGGGTTAACAAGTTGCTTCCTAAATACATACGAAAAGGGTTAACACCTCCCCCCCACTCTGTTTGAGCAGGAAAACCAGCTAATAATATTCACTGCTATTTCTGATGATTGGCTGGGAAACACTGGCAGGTGGGGACTCTGAGTTGAACTGTTACATGCAGCTTAGCATAAGGGGAGTGGGAAACAAACACAAGGTAGCTAGTTAGCATGTGCAGAAGGAGTTTTGGGTCCAGGACCACCAGGAAGAGGCAACACTAGAAGCCAGCTGTATCATCATAGATTGCCAATACTCAGAAATGTTCTATAAATGATTTCTAGACTAACAGGCTGAATTCACAGGTGAGAGACAAATGGTTTTACTAAGTGACAATTATAGACTCTGAGGAGGTGTCTTTGTATTTTGGGTTTAGTTCTCCTTTAAACAACTACCACCTATGTTAAATTGATGTTGAAAGACAATAAGCACATATTTCCACCAAGAGACTGCATCATAAAAGACAGATGTGGTAAGAAAACAGATGTGGTTAGGAAATAAAATATACTGTATGTTTCTTTGTTCTAATTGTATTGTGTGTTGGTAAAGAAAGAAACCAGGTTTATACATCAGATTTATTTTACATGATAGTGGGTTTACAATTTATGTTATAAATATTCCACTTGGTCACCTATACATAGTGGAACCCCCCTTATATTTGTACATTTGGACTTATTTAATGGGGAATATTGAAGGGTACATACATACATATATAAATACAAACCTTCTAACTATTCCCTTTTAGATGGTTAACTTATACAAACAATATGGAGCATATATGCAGAAGGTGGTGTAATGAAAGTGAACCCAGCCTTAGAACAGCATTGTGCCATGCATCTCTAATTAGTGAACATTTTTTAAAGGGTATGTTTGAAAAAACAACACATACAAATTATTCATGCGTGAATGGTGTATGGCTACAGTGAAATATTTACTTATCCAAAATAGAAAATAGTGTAGAAGAATAATCCATGCTTCAGCAGCCTCCAGGATGGCTATATGTCAACATGTAAAACAAATACATAGACAAACCAATATGCTGCTTAGAGTGATCACATGCAACGTTTCGGCTTAGGAGCCCAGACTGTCACATGTCAACTTTATGTGTTTGGTCTTAAAGGAAAAGTTGACAACTCTAAAGTTGCCTGTAGGAAATGTTTTCATAAACAAAAACACATCCTCTCTACCTTCCAACATTCCCCTTTAATAACGTACACTTATTAGAGATGCATTGTTCAGAGCTATGCAGATTCATTGTCATCACCTCTCCCCTGCAGCTTGGCACGATGTTGCTTGTATAAGTGCATTAAAATCTATTTCCAAATTCCACACAAGAACACTGTAGCAGTGCTCACAGTGATTTATTGTTGTGCTGTATCTCCAATAAATCACTGTGAGCACAGCTACTGCCTTTTTGTGTGGAAAAGTTGAGGGTACACCAACTTAAGTTTGGAGAAGTTGGTGTATCCTCAACATGCAATTGAGACTGCTTGAGTGGAATCAAATACTTGCTGCCTTGGTACTTTACCTGTGTTTGTTTGTTGTTTATTAAATTACCTGCCCCAACATTTACCTTTAAATTACTGAGAAATGATTTGCACAGAGCTATGCAGATTTAACACTGTAACACTAAAATTATAATAAGGCTACTGTGCATCAGTCAATTGCAGTAAACTGTTTTGCACCTCCCAGCATATTCTGGGATTTCAATATTTCTTATTTTACATATTTATGCTTAACAGGAGTTAAGAGGTGGTTGTTGAGATTATAGGTGCAGAAAATATAATGAAGTTATTGGCAGAGAAGGGAAAATGTCAAAAAAGTGAGCAATAGGAAAGGCACATGAGTGGAGTCTTTCATACTGAGAATCTCTTAATCAAAATATTTTTTTCTGGCTTTCATTCTGAGGTGAGGTAAGCAAAGCTAGAGATGAGGGAAGTTTATTGATCAGGAATATGCTTGTGAAGGTTCTCATTCATCCAGGTCATATATCTGTATTCAATTAAATCAACTGGACTTGAAGTTTAGTTCTTGAAGACATTTCGCTAGTCATCCGACTGGCTTTCTCATTTCAGAATGACTTGTACAAGAATCTGTGGCAATTATGTACCCTGGAAAATCCCAATCAGCATATCACAGCCAGGTGTTAAGGGTGTGATTGGATAGTGGCTAAGAGGTGTTATAGGAACGCCCAGAGTAAGGTGTCAAAACAGCATTGTACATGGCAGACAGATGGTGTCAAACCCCCCCACCTCTATTTAGGTTTGGTTTCTTTATTTTCACATAAATGGCCTCGTTAACACCTCTCTTGAACCAGTCACGTTCCTTTGCCAATATGTTAACATTACAATCTTCAAAGGTATGTCCTTTATCCTTAAGATGCAGGTACATGGCTGAGTCCTGACCCGAGGAATTGTGTCTTCTGTGTTGGCCCATATGTTGATGCAGTTGTTGTTTGGTCTCCCCCACATACAAATCAGAGCATTCTTCACTGCACTGCACTGCATATATGATGTTGCTTTTCTTGTGTTTCGGTATTGGGTCTTTCGGATGTACCAATTGCTGCCTCAGTGTGTTGCTCGGTTTAAAGCAGACATGAATACAGTGTTTTTTGAAAACTCTTCTTAGTTTCTCGGAGACCCCTGCTACATATGGGATGACCATGTTCTTTCTCCTGTCTTGCTTTTCCCCTTCACTGTTGGTATTCATGTTCTTTTCTTTCCTTCTGCTTCTTTTGACAAAGGCCCAGTCTGGATATCCACAAGTTTTAAGGGCTCCTCTGAGATCTTTCATTTCTTTAGCCTTCGCCTCTGTGCTAGTGGGGATGTTCTCTGCTCTGTGTTGCAGGGTTCTGATGACACCCAGCTTGTGATCTAAAGGGAGGTGGAAGTCAAACATCAAATACTGATCTGTGTGTGTTGGTTTTCTGTAAACCTCTACTTCCAGTTTACCATTCTCCCTGACTTCTACCAAGCAGTCCAAGAAAGCCAGTGTGATGTTTTGTACCTCTTCCCTTGTAAATTTGATGTTTTGGTCTACCGCATTAATGTGTTCTGTGAAAGCTTGTACTTCCTTATGGTGGATTTTAACCCAGATGTCATCCACATATCTGAACCAGTGGCTGGGTGCTATGCCCTTAAAGGTATTAAGCGCCAGTTTTTCTACCTCCTCCATGTAAAGGTTGGCCACAATGGGTGAAACTGGAGATCCCATAGCACATCCGTGTTTTTGCTTATAGAACTTATCCCTGTATTTGAAATAGGTGGTATTCAGGCACAAGTCCAGTAAGGAACACACCTGTTCTGGGTTGAGATCAGTTCTGCTGGTGAGAGTGCTGTCTTGGCCTAGCCGTTTTCTCAGCATGACAACCGCCTCCTTGGTGGGTATACAGGTGAAGAGAGATGTCACATCATAGGACACCATAGTTTCTTCTGCACAGAGTACTATATCTTCAATCTTGTTGGTGAAATCCTGAGAGTTCTGTCAGGATTTCTCTCAGGATTTCACCAGTCAGGGAGAATGGTAAACTGTAAGTAGAGGTTTACAGAAAACCAACACACACAGATCAGTATTTGATGTTTGACTCCCATCACCCTTTAGATCACAAGCTTGGTGTCATCAGAACCCTGCAAACACAGAGCAGAGAACATCCCCACTAGCACAGAGGCAAAGGCTAAAGAAATGAAACATCTCAGAGGAGCCCTTAAAACTTGTGGATATCCAGACTGGGCCTTTGTCAAAAGAAGCAGAAGGAAAGAAAAGAACATGAATACCAACAGTGAAGGGGAAAAGCAAGACAGGAGAAAGAACATGGTCATCCCATATGTAGCAGGGGTCTCAGAGAAACTAAGAAGAGTTTTCAAAAAACCCCTTATCCCTCTCTGCTTTAAACCGAGCAACACGCTGAGGCAGCAATTGGTACATCCGAAAGACCCAATACAGAAACACAAGAAAAGCGACATCATATACGCAGTGCAGTGCAGTGTGTTTGTATGTGGGGGAGACCAAACAACATCTGCATCAACATATGGCCCAGCACAGAAGAGCCAATTCCTCAGGTCAGGACTCAGCCGTGTACCTGCATCTTAAGGATAAAGGACATACCTTTGAAGATTGTAATGTTAACATATTGGCAAAGGAACGTGACTGGTTCAAGACAGGTGTTAAGGAGGCCATTTATGTGAATGGATTTTCCAGGGTACATAATTGCCACAGATTCTTGTACAAGTCATTCTGAATTGAGAAAGCCAGTCGGATGACTAGCGAAACGTCTTCAAGAACTAAACTTCAAGTCCAGTTGATCTAATTGAATACAACAGATATTGATCAGGAAGGCCTATAGATTGGGTGTTGCAAACAGAGACATTAGTGGAGAGTGGGTAGTAGAGATAGTAATTAGATTGTGAACCAAGTGTTGTAAAGAGTTACTAGTAGAGTGTTAGACAAAAATGTATTTAGTAAAGACCAATCGATATGAGTGCTAGTGTTAGTCCACTGCTGGAGAAGGAAGGAGGAAGTTTGGTGGAGAAAGTGAGAGGGCCAGGATTGCCATCAATGTGACAGTCAGAGGAAAGAAATAGAGAGAGCCAGGTTCAAATTCTGTAAGGAATGCATCTGGGGTTAAGGTATGGAAGTCTATAGATGATCGATATCCAAAGAGATAAGGGTTGGAAAAGTTGGGCAGTATGAACTTCAAATAAGGAAGGAATAAATAAAGTAAGAAGAGAGGCAGATATAAAGACAAAATAAAGATAGGAAGGGCAGGTAGGGGAGGGTAATTTTGGAGCCAGAGAATATATAATAGATAAGCAGAGTCAGTGCCACCAGGAAACCTGAGACCATGGGGTCTACCAGGATGAGTTTAACAACAATTAATATCTCTATTACCACTCATTCCCATATCTATCTTACTCCTACTGACTTATATTGTTTATTAAAATGCATTTATCACTCTCCCTTTGGCTCTGTATTTACATTTTTATAGTTTTATTTGGTAAATGGGGGATTCTTCTGTGACCCTATGGACCAGTTTGACACTGAGCAGAGCAAAAATGTAAACATTGTTGGAAGTGCACAGTTTAAATTAAAACAATGAAAACATATAGGAATTGGTAGAGGTGAACTTGTGTTGTAAATGGATCTTGCAGTCATAATGGTGATAATAGAATGTTCACTTGTATCTCTCCTTGTTGAACTCTTTTGTTAAACCTCTCTGTCCATTAAGTCCAAACGACTGGCTCCTGTTAAGGTGAAAACTATAATAGCCTGGGTGCTGCTACAAGATAATAAAAAAAAAAGAATATAAAGATATAGAGCACTCCACAAGGACTTTATGAAATGTTATTAGTGGTAAACAGGCAAAGTTTTGGTCCTTTGGCTTGATAAAGGTCCAAGGACAAGGACCGAAATGTTGCCTGTTTACCAATTATAACATTTCATAAAGTCCTTTGGGAGTGCTCTATATCTATCTATCTATCTATCTATCTATCTATCTATCTATCTATCTATCTATCTATCGTCTTGGTATCAGGGTACACTCCACTCCAACCTTCCAATGCTACCTGAAGATTCACATACAGTCCTATATCCAAAACACCAGGAGCACTCATGGGTTCTTATATGCAAATTTTTATTATGAGCAACAAAACCGGGCAATGTTTTGGTCCTGATCTAGGACCTTTATCAAGCGAACCTTGGTTGGCTTGATAAATGTTATCCTTGATCAGGGTGTATTTTTAAAGATTATCACCATTGAAATAAATAAGTATTTAAATCAGAAATATCCTATATGCCCTATACTGTATACTTTACCTAAAATTTATAAAAGTCTAGAAAAAAAAATCCAGGGCATCCAATCATCTCAGCACGAGGGGGATTATTGGAACCATTGGGGAAATTTCAAGATGGACACTTTAAACCTATAGTGAAACAGTTCAACACTTATATCAAAGATACTGGACACCTAATTGAAAACTTGAAAATGGTGGATATCCCAGAAGAAACAGAAATTTGGTTAGTGACACTGGATGTCTCTATCTTCTATACCTGCATTCCACGTGAAGCAGGGTTAGAAACAGTTAAACATTTTCTAATTCCATACAAAAGTGGAACACCACCTTTTCATTAATTTTTTAATGGAACTATTAGAAGCAACATTAAAGTATAGTTACTCTAAATTTGAGACCTCATACTATATACAGAGGTGAGGTATGGCTATGGGGGCAGCCATGGCTCCTGCACATGCTAAAATTTTCATGCATGCATATAAAAAACAAATATATCCTGACTAACTATGGTGATTACCTGTTATCTTATTTTAGATTCATCAGTGACCTCTTCATGATAGGGCTGGGTCCTCTGGAATAATTTGAGGAAATGGTGGAGGAACGCCCATCAGAGTGACATTCAAAAACCAAAAATTTCAATCTTGGATCTACTTAATAGCATACAAGGTAATAAACCTTTCTACATAATTTATACCAAAGACACTGACAGAAATACACTGCTACAATACTCTAGTTGTCATCCTAAATCCCTTAAAGATTCTCTCCCTACCTCTCAATATTGCAGAGTCCCAAGAAATAACTCTAGTGAAACAAATTGTGAACAAAAATTGACACACACATTTCTCTCAAGAGGATACCCAAAGAAAATTTTGGATATAGCCCTTCAACATGCTCGACTTAAGGTATCTACCAATGTTAAAAGACCTACAATCCTCAATGAAGACAATAAACTTTTTTGTAGCATAAAATTCAATGATATGGGGCCCAGTGTAAAGAATAGTTTAAAAACAAACTGGAAAATTTTAACCGCAGATGAATCTTTAAAGAGGATTTTATGCAATGAACCAATTGTAAGCTATGCAATGGAAATGACTTAAGGGATATTCAGGTAAAAACAGACCCCATGATGTGCTATGTGTATGAGAACTTATGTTTTGCCTTGTGGGAAATGTATGTCATGTTTTGTGTACCTAATATACGTCAGTGCTATACTTTATATACATTTACTGATGGTTATTTAAATGGTAATAGTGAGATAGTACACACATACATATACACCTTTCCTATATGTAATATCATATACCCCCCACCATATTGGTAGCTCCTAAAAACTCAATATTATATAATATAAGGGATATATATATACACACACACACACACACACACACACACACACACATACATTCTATAAAAAATATATATTAATACCATGAATGTCAAGGTGTTCATTCACATACATAACAATTTCTACTAATACATTTTAAGTATATATTGGTACGGTTGAAACAGTGGGTTGCCGTCTAGCATTTAATATCATAAAAATGTCAAATGCTGAGATGACAGTAATACATAAAAAAATAAAACCCATAAAACTTCTCTCAATCTGTTTGGTGTTATTTATATGTATTTGAATGAGCTTCTTTTATTATATTTCATTCCCACCATAAGGGTTCATCACTATAAGGCTGAATTGTATTATAGATTACTGATTTCTACTTTCACAGATATACTTATTTGAAAAACGTATTCCTCTGATTTACATCTGTGGCTGGCCATTGCATTTTTATTGCACATTACATGGAAACACATCTTTTATGTCAAGTACAATTTACATCTCACTTGATCTACTGACATTCCAGAAATAAGAAACTAAATACTCAAAATCTGTGCCTGTGGCAAGATTTCTTGCAGGGTGCTTCGCTTATGGATATACATCTTCGTTAAAAATAAAAGCAAATTATACTGTGGATAGTTATTTGCAGTAACAAAAACAAAATATTTAAACAGAGATGAACACTTTCATTTACGTTCTTTCTTAGGGTTCTAGATGTGCCAGATCACGAAGTATCCCCAAAAAAAATAAAAAATTCCGGGAAAAATAAATAAATAAATAAATAATATAATCATGGCATTATTTATTTTAAAATGTATTTAGAGAAGAAGTCAAGTGTTATTCAGGGACTTTGCTAAGCTTATTCTTTGTCCAGTGGTTTCAACAATCGTTCGCTCTATTTATTATATTTTCTCTTCTTCTGATCTGTTCTGCATTTCTAATTCTGCCAAAAGGCAAAGCTCTGTAAACATCAATGTGGCTTACTTTACAAGCACATTTGCAAAAGAGAAAGGAATTGCTTCCATAATCAAATAAAAGTATGGGTAGAGCAGGTTTACAAAGTAGTTCATGGCCCCAGAACATATATACATTTTAAACATGTACTCTTCTAAGAACTTGGAACATATGACACTGCCTATGTTTAAGTCTCTAAGTAAATATTTGGTTCCAAATGGATAAAACATTCAACTAAACTAACACTAAGCATTCGTTAGCAGGGAACTACTGTGGAAGAATCACCTTTAGTCTTAAGGGCTAGAAATGCTGAGTAGAATTATAGTGACAATATATACATCTGAAGTTTTTAATATACCCAAAATCTATGTGTCCACTCCCACACACTTACCCCTGGAGTTCAATCTCAAATCTCTAAGTGTCTATTTCATACCGGATGGCAGACCACCGACTTAAACATAATAGTTTTCTCCTTCGCAATGTTGACAAGATCCGCCCCGTCCTGTCTTAGTCCACTACTAAAATTCTCATGCATGTACCTGGTAAGAAACCAGTTGTAGAAGCACACAGTCCAGAAGATCACAAGTTCCATTTTCCAACCTTTTTTGTTTCCATTATGTCCCTATGGTATCTCTGTTGGGCTAGGTAAGAACTCTGCTTATAGCAAGACAGAATACAAGAAGTTGCAGGTTCAATTCCCCAGACTAACATTTAATTTTTACTGAAATATGTTAATATTCAGTTTTTTAACATTTACGCTATCTAAGAAATAAGATTGCTTTTCTTTTTTGTATGAAAAATGATATTATTGTTAGGACAGGAGCATTTAATATGTTTGAAAACGAAAAAAATTAAATTTAAAATTTACCCAGCTAAAGTGGATTATGGGAGCTGATCCCTAATGCCCTCAGGTTCATTTCATAAATCACCCAGCAGCCACAGAAAAGGTAGAGGTGAGACACAGCTTCTTGTATGTGTGTGAATGTGCTCTGTCTAATGGGAGAATGTTGTCTGGAGACTTTGGATCTCCTTTAAAGGGCATCTATACCGAAAAATAGGTTATTTTAAATTGACCATAACTGGAAACTATAATTCTTCCCAACCACCACTTTTTTTGTCTCTCTGCTTCCTATTTCTTTAGATATTTAAAGGGACAGTTCAGTGGAAATTATCAATATTTGTTAAATTGTTAGTTTGTGTAATAGTTATTCTACATATTCTCTTCCATTTTGAAAAATCAGTTGATTTCCTACCCTTTGCTATTCCCTGCTGTTGACATCAGTGAGCTGACATTTTAGGTTCTAACGGTCCTTCTTCTTCCCAGGATGCACCATATCCTTGGAATGTTCCTAACAGTAATTTCTACTGATTGGCTGTTGGGATGGGTCAGACATGCACAGATCTCTACTGAGCAACTGAATCAATCCAGGCGCTGGGTCAAGGGCAAGACCATAACGGTCTCTACTAGGGGTCCTGCAAACAGGAAGTCTGTATTTCAGTTGCCTTTATTTATACACAGACAAAATGCTGAATTGGCAGATTAAGGTCATTGGGATGAAAAAATACTGCTCTTTTATCTGAAAAGCATTGAACATCCCCTTTAATCTAAAACTTCTTATATTTCAGCTGTCAATCAAGTTTTTTGCTCTCAAAGACTATTCTTCTGTGAGCAGTCTTACTGTAGCTGGAATGGTGACAGAGTTTTGACAGTTGGAATGCTGTATGCTGTGTGCAGGCTTGACAGTTGGTTTGTGGGATAAAAGTCAGGTCGGATGGAAGTGGGAGTGGTTAAAAGAGGGAGGGGGGATACTGCTCCTAAACAAAATGTGTGCTAGATCAAAGGCATGCAATCCAGCACACATTTTGGAGTCCACAGACATTTTAATAAATTTTAGTGACATCCCCTGGAGTCATTATTTATACAAGGCCATACTAAGTTAAAATGGGTATGTGGAATAATAAGTGGAAGATAGTTGCCACACTGGGAAGAGAAGAGGTGAAAGGAGAAAGGGTTGGGTTATACCAAGAAAACTTTAATTGTTTGAACATTTCCTGGGTGCTCAGAAATACATACATATTATACACCTGTATAACACTACTAACATCAAAATAAAGCTAAAACTTGTCTAGTGGGTCACTAACACTCAGTTAGAGGTACTCATTATGGGGGTCAATGTAACTTTGTTAAGATTGGCATAGGCCCAGCCCCACTCAGCCAGGTGACCATGGTGAGGGGTAAGAAGATGATTATGAATATGGAGGGGGGGGAGTGGGAAAATAGGTAAAGGTAAAGTTTGATTAGGGGGGTATACCTGTTAACATATGTGCAATTGAGGTATATTGAGGGGAGGGAGGGGAAGATGTGGAGGGAATATTTTTCATGTGCACAACAATAATACAAATACTTTTGGTATAATATATGTCAGCATATGTGTATAAATGTAAAATCAAACCAGTTCGATAATATCTATTTAGGTAGCTCCTTTCTGCTCCAGTCAAGTAAATACATGTTCAGGTGTACTGAAAAACTAGGTATGGTCGTCATCTTTTATCCAAAGGCAGGAGGGGTACAGCATGGCGTACTTAGCACTTAAATTGTATTTCCTCTTTGTGAACTTGGCTCTCTGTTTTTGCAATTCTGTTGAGAAGTCTGGGTATACAGATATTGAAATGTTTAGGTAAGTGATATTTCAGGATTCTCGTAAAAAGTGAAGAACTGTGCCTCAGAAGTTGAGATGCTTGGCTCATTCCACCTTGAACATCTGAAAAAACTTGTCCCAGCCATACGCATTTATAAGCAGTGTTTCGATAAAGGTGGTGGGGTACAACTCCTAAGCCCTTTCAGAGACACCCACAAACTGTAAATTGCAATGCTTTGAGCAGTTCTCCAAGTTGTCTTGCCTTTGCATCAAGGTCTGTATTTGGGACTTGTAGGAATATTACTTAGGGACTTGTTTAATGAACTAGTTCTTTTGGAAAACCATGAACAATATGTTCTTTCAGCAAGGACCCTTACCTATTGTTTCTTGTTTATAGTGGGTTTAGCTTATATTGACATAGCTTTCAGTTAACAACACAACACACTTGGCAATAACAAGTGTGTGACTGTATCATATCACAGGTATAATATTCACCAATCACAAGTGTACACATGTATCTATTATCCCATCCCTTCAATTCTGTTCATCCCTAAAAGTCTGAATAAAAGGACCTCTCAGAGAGATCTGTGGGACACACAGAACGATGATCTAAATCCTCAGTGTGTGTGTCATCACTTCATATGGTGCCCGAATAGGGACAAGGACATTAACCCTGGACAGGGACCTTAACTAGGACACTTCATGCCTTCTTACTCCCTCCGGCAAGGACTTATAGGTGCACCTCTTCATCCTATCATCGTAGGATCCCAATTCATGGTAATGATGGGCTAACTACATAAATCCATGTTTACCTACTTGGACCATATAGAGATGCCCTTCGGATAGCTAAATAAAATTGTGAAATTTAGTTAACAGTCTTTGGGGTCAATCCATTTGACTGAAACACAATGGTTTTTCTTTTTGTTTATCTTGTGTAAATGCACAGGACTACAACTCCCAGAAACCACAGCTATCCATTAGAGTTATCAGTCACCAACTTTTATTGAATAGGAATTTAATATCAAAATAGTAAAGTTTGTTCATTAGTGTATTCGATCAGAAGGATTCACTTTTTATCATTTTTTTCCATGTATCAGAGTTGTGATATGATCAACATCAATAGCAATGTCATTGTTTTCAATGGATTCTAATATTTTTGTACTTTTATAGGAAATGCATATTTCATTTCATGGAGAAACCCAGGTATCAGGCTAAGAAGTTACATTTTTGTTATTGTTTGCAATTGCATGGTCTACTAACATTTATGTTTTTAGCATAAACTTTATAAATAATTGTCTGGGTATATTAACTTGAGTGTTACTATATAGTGTATTTATTTTTGGGGTATTTGATTAAACATGTTATAATATAAGCTAATTAACTAATTAGTCTACTCTCTATTCAAATTCATTCTTATCCTAAATTTTTTATTGGAAATTATTACATATATAAAAATCCTGCGCAGGTTTTAAAGTTTATAAATGTTAATCATTGTTTTAGAAATTGGTATTTTAATGACATTTTTGCATAATAATTATAATAAAAAAAAAAAAATACTGTATGTACATTGTGAAACACTTTGATAACTATTATTTTAAATTTGTCATATAATCTGGCCAGTTATATTATAGAATTTTTGTCAAAGATGTTTTATATAATGTATGTTACTAAATTATAAGATTTCTTATGGATCCATTTTTTTCCCCATACGTACGTACATATTTTAGCTTTTATTTTTAAGCATTATACATTTTTGAAAATTGTTTTTAACCTATAGATTATTGTGGTCAGAATACCTAGTAGTCTTTATGAAAGAACACATATTTAACTTTCTTTTATCTTTATATCAAGAACTGTTATTGTGACACCTTTGAATACCTGTGCATTGTTATTCAGTGGAAAGTGCAGATATGGAAAAAATGCCGCAATCTATGCTATGTAATTTCTCTTGTACTCAAACAATTATAGTCACATATCTGTTGCATCCACCTCAATATTTGGGGAAGGGATCTCATTAGCTAATTCTATATTATATTAAGTCTTGACTGTTAAAAATGTCCCACACTGCCCTTTCCTTAATATTAAGGAAAAGCATTAATTAATATTAATTAAAAGCACTTTATGAATTAGGTAAATAACAATAGGACATATAAGACTCTTTTAGAAAAAAACATTTAAAAATATGAAATTGTTGCCTGATTACAGGGCTATTCAAGAACAATTTAATTTTGTATTGTTCACTTTGAATCTACTAACTTTTAATTTAGAAAAATTGTATAGCTTTTGGTTTACATTTTGGTCAGACTGCTATGTTGCCACAACCATAGGTATATTACAGACAACTACCTGATTTGAAATGACATGGTCTGGTACCCCTGATAACTTAGGGGTGGGGTCATGCTGTTGTGTTCTCTCCTTCAGGTCCTTTGTGGGTTTCAGCTCGGTGTGTTAAACCAGCACATGATGGTCAGGCATCAATGAACTTCCAATCCAATTCTAAATTCAACATTAATCTCAGACACTGGAGGAGTCAGCTCTCAGAAAAACAAAAAGGTAAACCACAACTCTTGAAGACACCTGTGACTCCTCTGTATCGCTACTGTCTAAAGCTGAATATATAGAGCAATATCTCTTGTTGGAGTTCCAGGATTAACATTATATAATTCTAGAACTATTAATTCTTTAGCATGTGTAGTTGCAAAATCTTTAAAGCATACTTCTACAGCTCTCGCAGCCTTCAATTATGAGCAGTCTCAACTTCATATAGCTATATCAGACAATAGAGCTGCTATTGATTATTTGCTTTGGTTACATTATCAAAGCTGTGAGGTTGTCTCTTAAATGTGTTGTTTCAATCTTACCGACAATAGTAAAACTGTTGACAGAGAAATTGCAGCTTTAAAAAACCTCGCAGAAGGTATAAAGCAATCTATCTTACCATCTTGGTGGGATTCACTATGGTCCTGGATCCCTGGCACTGGGTGGCTATGTTCAATTGTCATATATGTCTTTTTCATTATAATTATCTGTATTCTGTTATGCTGCTGTGTACAATGTATTCCTTCACTTTGTACTATGTGTTTCTCAAAAAGAAAACCATTTTGTTACTATATCTGAATTATCATACCTCTACAAATAATTACAACAAATTGTAGTTGATTTACAGTCACCACCCCTTCATTAACAAATAAAAAAGAATGGGATGTAGGAATATTACTTACGAACAATATGTTCTTTCAGCAAGGACCCTTACCATAACAACACACTTGGCATTAACAAGTGATCAAGAGGAGGGCGGTGACTGTATCACATCACATGTATAATATTCGCCAATCACAAATGTACACATCTAGTGTACACTTGTGTATCTATTATCCCATCCCTTCAATTCTGTACATCCCAAAAGTCTGAATAAAAGGACCTCTCAGAGAGGTCTGGGGGACACACAGAATGATGATCTAAACCCTCAGTATGTGTGTCATCACTTCATTGTGCAGTGTTCTGGCTGTGCATACTTCCACCTTCGACGTGTGGCTGCATAGTGTTTCTAGATCCTGGTCAGAGCAGAGAGACATCGATCTTATCATCTTTTTTGTGAGGTATTGAGATATTGCCTCTAGTACTGTATTCAGTTTGTCCAGCTGTTCCATGTTCAATGCCGCATCATAAGTGGTTGGTTTCTGCAAGCTCTATTCCCCTGCCATCTGAATTTGTCCAGCTATGGTGTCAGGTATCCTGTGGCTTTTTTAGGGGGAACCATCTTGTCTCTTTGTACACACACCTTTCTGGTATAAGAATATCTTTGGTAATAGGGATTCTAGGGGGTATTAAATATCTGCAGAATCTTTGAAGAATATGTGCTGAACAGAGCTTGGTTCACATGGTTCACATGCCATGTACTCTCCCCTAATTATTTTTGTTGCCCTTCTCTTAAGGTGTCCCTTTTGTATATGGAATTTTAAAACTGCACTTTATATTCCAAATGAGGCCTTACCAGTGCCTTGTAAAAAGGCAGAATAATATTTTTCTCCCTTGAATCTATTCCCCTCTTTATACAAGACAATATCTTGCTAGCTCTAGACGTTGCTGTCTGTTATTGTTTGCTACAGCAAGTCTGGTACCTACTAGAATCCCCAAATCTTTTTCCATTAGAGATTCACTTTGTACATTATTTATGGTGTAGGTGGCACAAGGATTGTTTAAAGGACAACAATATAAAAAAAATAACATCACCCCCATTACATGTCCACACTTCCATCAGCTGAAATCGCTAACTCACATTTACAACCGTGCTGCCCTCACTTAGATATCACACAGCAAAGATGAGTGTTAAAAGCCCATCTCCTAGACGGCCCAGGGCCATGGTTAACACAGAATGTGTCATTGGCTGGTGGGAATATCTGTTACAACCTATCTCCTCCTCCTCTGCCAGTCAAACAAACTTAAAATGTCCTGTTGCTAGGATATAGCCTACATAATCAAGCTGATCAAGGATGGGTGGAGGAGTGTTTTCTCGCAAGCTTGCTTTGAGTGACAGTTAGAGGCAGACAGAATTGTTATGCCCCCTTCACAGCATGGCTTTTTGAAGGAACAGAGAGGCTTGAAATCAGGAAAAAAATGTATGGAAAGGGCTGCATACCTTTACTCTTTTAAAAGAAATTTAAAAAATGCATTGAGACAATACAGTTATCCTTTAACCTCAAATGCATCACCTTACATTTATCAACATTGATCAATAAATATGTTAAAATCCACCTTTCTGGCTGCCTCCAGGGAACTTTGAGTGTTCTGCCTAAGCACTCCAATATCTCTAATTGAGAGAATTGATAAAGGATCTCTGGATCTGAAACATGTTGTGTGGTTAATAAATAGAACTTGACAGACAACTTTGTGTGTCCATTGGTCCTACTAGGATCTTCCAATTTTCTGGTTAACCACATTGAATCTCACACTTACTGTGTGTATCTGGGGCAGCATGCACCCCTCACAGGGATTTCCTGTGGTTACTTGTTATCATGGCTCACATCTTTGCTGAATTATCTGAAATTAACAAGAAAAGGAGAAAAGAGGCATCTCAAATTTTTAAGGGCGAGGGTCCATCCAATACCTCTGAAAACATCACCTGTTTAGATTATTTTAACAAATTTAAAAAATCTATATTTCACCCAGTCTAAACTGTGGTGGAACATTAGCTCTTTTGAAAATTATATAGTCAATCGTATTGTTCCCAGGGGACTGAGAAGCAAAACCTTCCCTGCCTCTACTCCCCCCTGATGAACAGTTTAAGACTGAAGAGACAGCACTCACTGATTGTTCATTAAAGCTAATAAGTATTTTGGTAAAACATGACCAAATAGACTTACTGAGGTAGAGAAAGAAATTCAATCTGTACAGACACTGTTAACACCACATCAACAGAGTGATGACTTAAACAATAAGTTAATTAAACTGAAAACAGATCTTGATCAATTTGAACGATGGAAAGAAAGAAACGAAAGTACACAAGGGACAAACAGGATTTTGATTCAGGAAATGTGTATAATTGGACCCATATAAAACCCAAAACCACCAACTTCACCACACAAGGAGGGGTGTGTGTGTGTAAATCTAAGAAATTGCAACAGATGGGGCTACAGAAGGAGAAAACACAGATCCAAACACTAGACGACCAATTAAAGGTAATCAACAGATCCAAACATCACCTGGACGATAACCATATGGAGGTGTTGAAATATGGGTTATCATTTTCTTCGGTTAATAAATTGGATGTTTTCGAAGCAGTGAAGGACCTGGCCCTCTTCTGTAGAAAACTAATTTGCAAAATTTAAGGTGGTAGTTCTGATGATAAATATAAAAATAATATTTTAACATCAGATGATGAGCCTACGCTCCAAACTCTCGTTGAATTACAGGGTAATGCTGATTGTGAACATGAGGATATTCATATAGACTCCAGAAATGATAGTGTAAATATCCACACAAACAATGATATTGACTCAGATTTTGAGTCAAGGATTATAAAAATCAAGTCAAAGTTTATGCCCGAGCTTTCTCAGTATCCCTCAATTGTAGCATTTTTAACACCATTTCTAGTAAAATTATTTCAACACCTTCGTCTAGTTAATCTAACTAAGGTACAAATTAAATTTGAAAGAGATTGAATCCTGGCATGATGTCATTGTCAAGCCATCACACAAGGGAGGGAACGTGGTATCGTGGCCTAACGATATGTATAAGATCTAAATAAGACATCAGTTATCCAACAATACTACATACCGTAAACTGACAGGTAATCCCACAATACCATTCCTTAAAGAGTACAACACATTGATAACCCAAGCCAGGGACAATAATGTGATTAACAATAAGGAATTTAACTTTCTAACTACAACTTATCCACATACTTGAACCCTATACTTGCTACCTAAAATCCATAAAAATAAATCTTTACCCCAAGGCAGACCAATTGTGTCAGGGAGTGGAAACATTACAGAGAAGGCAAGCAAGTATATTGACTGCAAATTGCGACATCATGTCAGGAATCTCAATTTATATGTGAGGAATACAATGGAGGTATTGGCAAAAATAGACGATTACGGATACGACGATCCTAGTAACAGCAGATGTCGAATCCTTATATACCTCCATTAACCATAATCAAGGAATGATAAGCACAAAATACTTTTTGGATAGGGATACCATCAACCCTATGAGGAAGTATTTTTATCTGAAAATATTAGAATTTGTACTCACACATAACCACTTTGTTTTTAATAACCAGCATTACCTTCAGATCATGGGTACTGCATTGGGCACTTCTTGCGCGCCCACATATGCAAACCTGTTCTTAGGATGCTGGGAGGAAACAATGGTATTTTGTGATGAAATGTCAACATACTTGGACCATATTTTGATATGGATCCGTTATATTGATGATGTCTTAATGCTGTGGGACGGTGCTGAAATCAAATTACAAGACTTACAAGAACTTACACAGCGCTTTAAGCAATGGGGGTACTCTGGCAATCAAATCAGGAAAGCATACACCAGAGCACTGAAAACTGACCGTAATACCCTCCTATCACCTAAAAATAAGATCAAAACAGAAGAAGAATCAGTACGCTTCATTACCCAATTTAATTCAAGTTATAGACAAATTGAAGACTCTATTATTGGGCAATCCTCACAATATTCCTACGAAACATGTTTTCATCTATAAACGGGCGCCCATAGCCATTTCGTAGAGAATAGACCAAATAATACTTTCTTGACTAAGAGAGGCTCCTTCAGATGTGGTAAATACTGTATATGCGACAAAATCACCCAAAAGGATCACATCATCGACAGATTTGGCAAAAAACAAATCAACAAAGCATATACTGTCTGACCATATCGGTAGTATATGCTATAAAATGTCCTTGCCAGATGATATATGTAGGCATGACTGCACACAGAGTCAAAGACAGAATCATTGAAAATGTATCAAAAATTAGAACTGCGACTTTGGGTAAAGCACAGGAAGGCAAACTAACGACCGTAGCGGCCCATTTTCTAGAAAAACATGAAGGCTCGGCTACAGACCTAAAATGGCAAGTCCTAGAAAAAGTCACTTTGGGAATACAGGGTGGTGACAGAATAATAAACTATTGAAAAGGGAATCCCGTTGGATTTTCCTTCTTAACACCCTTGCTCCGTGGGGCATGAATGAGAAAATACAATTTAAAGGAACACTAAACCTATAAAAATAACTATGTGCCATCCGTTTCTATTATTCACAGGGAGGTGAGAACGCTTATTCTCACTTCCCTGTGAATAATAGGACGCTCGGGGGACCTGGAACTTACCTTACCGTTCTCCACTCGCAAGCCGCTCCTTCACTGAACAGCTGTTCTCTCCTGATCGCGCGCCCTATCTTTTGTATTGGCACGCATGCACCTAAGATAGGGCGCGCGGTCGGGACAGAGCGGCTTTCAGTGAAGGAGCGGCTTGCAGTGGAGCGGCGGTAAGGTAAGTTCCAGGTCCCCCGAGCGTCCTATTATTCACAGGGAGGTGAGAATAAGCGTTCTCACCCCCCTGTGAATAATAGAAACGGATGGCACATAGCTATCTTTAAGGATGATGGGGAGTTTACAGTCCCTTTAATGCATTTTTTTGACGATCTTCCATATAGATGAACAATATATAACGCCGGACGGTTGGTAATTAACATACGGCAGTAATATCCCTCGGAATATGGAGACTATTATAATTCTTCATGTACTTACCTGTTTTATCCTCTGCCATCAGTACTAATCACACATACCAATATTATACCATACTTACCTGTGATAAATGTACTTATATTTACCTAGGACTGAATCCTCTAATTCCCATTATAAACCCATTATAAATCAATTTAAGATAAAATGACATATTTGAAGGGTATCTGTCAATATATTACAGGTATGTATGATCCTAACACACCATAGGAGCAATGTCCCTAACTCTTCCTAACTACATATATTAATCTACTGGCTCTTAACTCACTACCTCTTGTGAGACAATACCAGTCTCTTTTACATTATATTGCCCCATATCATTTTTTATGGGGCATGCTTTCTCTATTTAAAATCCTTTTTTTCCCCAGAGTGGGCGGGGCTTTTGGAGGCCCGTCCACCCAGCTCGTTTCTGATAGGCTGGTATGGCTATCTCCTGTCCTCATTGGTTGAACCATGACCCAATAGGAAACGGCTTTAGAACGGTGTAGGGTATTTCAGGAGACATGTGGGAACGGCATTCTACCTATGAGTAAGCTCCCAAATGGAACAAAACGTCAGGGGGACTCATGTTGTGTGTTGTTTGGCACTTCACCTATAGACCCAAAGCATAGGAGTATTAGCCAGTGATTCTAACTGTCTGATCTCCATGGGTCTTTCTTTTTGTCTGCTCAGCATAGCAATGATAGCATGCATATTGCAGCACTAAGGTGTGTTTTTTATAGTGCCTTTCTTGCATTTTACTTCCATTCACATCCAGCAGTTGTTTTGCTATTCCTTCTCTTTTAGTAACAGGGGTTTGAGACTAGTTTTTACCTAATAGACCAGGAGGGCACGAGTGCCTAGGGATATATTTCAGCACTAGGGCAAGCAGGGTGGAGAGGCTGCTCCCACCCTTCCTAGGGTCATATAGGATCCTCTCCCTCCTGAGAACTCTCTCACCCCTCCTGTCGAATTCAACTGCTGTGATGGTGCTTTTTAACTTTTGTATTCACATTTCAATATATTTATTAAAAGTTATGTTTTAAGTCCAATTCCCCTCCATTTTGTATGCCGGTTACACTTCCATTAATTGCTGTATGCACTTTATAAGAGGGTTACTTTTTGTTTTTGTTTTACTACATTTTGAAAATCTATCTAGGTCTGCTTGAAGAAATTGCACATCATTTGAAGTTTCCGAAGCTCTGCATAGTTTAGTGTCATCAGCAAACACAGAGATCTTGCTCTCAATGCCCCCATCTATGTCACAGTCATTTATAAAAATTTTTTTTAAAAAGTGGCCCCAGAACAGAACCCTGAGGCACTCTCCTCAGAAACCACATAGATGTGGCTCCAATAACCCTTAATCTCTGTTTGCGATCCAACAACCAATTCTCTATCCATATACAAATTTTTTCTTGGCCAACAGACATAAGTCACCTATGTTGCACAGTATCAAAAGCTTTAGCAAAATCCAAGTATACTACATACACATGGGGCAGTTGTGGCACATAGTACAGCAGACATTTCGAACTGGCCAACCGAAATTGCAAAAAAATAATTTCTGCTTGTGTGTACACAGCCTTAGTTTTGGATCTCAAAGGCTTGAGTAGGAATTGTATTGTTGCTTCACCCTTTTAAAACAACGCACAAACAAAATTTACATGCTGCAATGCAAAAGGTATTTCATTTAAATTATGATTTATGTATAAAAGACAGTAATGCAGTCTAGTACACACACATATATAAATGTTAGCTATCACTGAAATAGCGAAATTCATTTTTCCATTTTGAGATAAGGTAGCAAATAAACTAATTAAGAAGGCAATTGAGCTCATTATAAACTTGACATTGTTATACCAACTGCAACATTAATCCAAAGAGAAAGGCAGGCTTTAATGCAGCAATAAAATGTAATGTAAGAAATTTTAAGTGAATGCATACTAATATGCTATATTATTTAGAAATGTTCCCCTCTTACAAAAAACGCAGACAGGATACATTTGATATCTTTGATTTATATTACTGACTTGGTAAGTAGTATGACAGTTTAGCCTTTTAAAGTGCATGTCCTCCCTCAAAACTAAAATGTAACCCCATACTGGCTCCACTTTGTAGTTTAAAAAACTCCTTACCTTACATCTCTTTCGACTGCAGCTTCCTCCAAACAGGGAGCCAGGAGGAGATGCTGCGAGAGTGTAAGGGCTGTAGGAATCGATCTAAACAATATTGGGATGAAATATATATTGGCTGTTTTGGGGGGGGGGTTACTTATCTCATCCTAAAAGTAAATTTTCAGGGTGGACATGCCCTTTAATGCTTCTTACAAATGTCCTCAGTTAAAGAGGTAATGTGTTTTTTTTAGGGAGGCTTCTTAATTTGGCCATCTCAACATTACAATGATAGGACATTCAATCAGAACGCTGAATAGATTTTAATATCAAATGGAGCAACAGTTTTGTCCTGGTTAGATCATGTGTGTGATTGTTATTATGAACTCAAAATAATCGGGCCAGGCAGTTGACTGAACATTGCAGGAATGTTGGGAGGTAAATTTTGGCCAGCTTTACTCATCAGCCCAAGCTGGATCTTTTGCAATTATGTGGTATGCATCTTAAATAATCACTAATCAACTAATGATGATTAATGGGAGAGCCCAAAGAATGATCATAAAACCATCTCTCATTAACACCAACCATTTGTAAAATGTAGATAGTAATTAGCTTAAATTTGTACTGCAAACCGATAAGACACCATTGTTCCAGGTTTTTTAGTTTGTGTAATTGTTCCATATTTTCAAGTAGTAAAATGAAAGTGGAATTCATAGAATAAGCACATTCACAAAGACACAAAAAGCTGTGCCTCTCCCATTGCTGTGGATGCTAGGTGATTTATGAAAATAACCTGTGGGTACTAGGGGTCAGCTCCCATAATTCACCTTATCTGAGAACACCCAGCTAAGTGTATGCAGTACAATTCAACAGAAGACGCAGCCTTGTTTCCTGGAAGCTGATAGCCAATAATGACAGCCAATAATGTTATGGCTCAGAGATCATCCCTCCCTCTGACACAGAACACAGATTTCAGTGCTTCTATCCATAACAATGATAAATTCCTTTGCTTTTCATATGTAAGGCAATAGTAAAATGGGGGTACTTAATTTGCTCCAGAGACCGTGAACCCAAATACATGTTTCGGACACAATGTCCTTTTTAAGTGACACTTGAAAAATAACCTTGTGTCCGAAACATGTTGTGTGTTTTGCTCTAATAAACAAGCTTTTTTTGCAATTACCGTTGGTGTTGCTGTTTAAGATCTTCCAAGAAGCATCTGCATCCATTTTTTCTTTGTGTACTTGGTTGCCTGGACAGGGCAAGTGGTGCGATTGGAGGCATTCAACTTAGAGCCCAATAGTGTGATCTTTTTACACTAAAGGGTAACCAGTTTATAGTTCCCTACACATACAAAAAAGAAAAGTAATGTTTGCAGTTTATTTCATTGCTAGCATGGATGTAAGAAACAGAATATTAACATTTTAGCATGGGGAATTATGGGGAATCGAATATGCACCTTTCTATACGGTGTCTTGCTAAAAACAGGGAGATTCAATAAAAGTTCTTATCGCATTCTAACTCTATGCCACAAGGGCTACTAGGTGGGATATCAGTACAAAATTGTTGCAAGTAAAATCAGTATTTTGTATTGCTCCAGGAAGGCTGTCAGCAATTGACACTGGTTGTTAAATAAAAAACAGAGCTGCTATATATAAAGTTTGTACATATTGTAAAGGTGTAAGAAAGTCATAAAATGGTTTAAATTGTGATATAGTTTGCTTTACTGTGCCCACTAACGGTAAATGGTTTCAGTGCTGGTCCAGTCCAGTTTAGATCAATTAATTCTCTGTGGCTGGAGCTCACTAATTAAGAGGGCAGGTGTAGCCTGTTTTGGGGGAGAGTCCGATCAGGCAAGGAGCCTGTGGGTCTGCAAGCAGGCAGACCAGTACCTCTGAATGTCAGAGTTGTAAACCCCAGTAGGAGACTGGGGTACAACCAGCTAATTCTCCAGGGAGAGACACAGAGCTGTGTTAGTACTGAACTGTGAGAGTTCAAACAGTCAGGGACACTTATTTTGTATTGGTAAGGCCAGTCTGGCATAGGATTTATTATTTTATTGTGTGAGCTAATACCCTAAATAAACCTGACTGAAGTCAGTTTGAAAATCAAACCAAAGACTGTTGCCTGTTTCTGTGTGTTAAATTGTGCCCAAAGGCTGTCTTTCCTGGGAGACAATGGTCCGTGCTACCTGGAAATGTTACAATATGTAAAAAAGTTTATAGTTTTCTAGAAACTTGATGGAAACAAATAAACAAAAATAAACTCAGGCATTAGACTATGTTGAATTGTTCATAATATAGTAACATAGTAAGATAGTAACTGAGGTTGAATAAAGATATATGTCCATCAAGTTCAACCTTTTCACCCTCCTTTTTAACCCTACCTAACAGTTGTTCCAGAGGAAGGGGGAAAAACAACTAAAAAGGGGGAGAAAATTCCTTCCTCACTCCAAGCGACAAAACGTAAAGTATTCCTGGATCAATCAGAACTTCCATATGTGTATTAATATAAAATAACTAGGGGACTTCTTGGGCTGTATGTTCCTAAAAACATGGCACTTAAATGACGCGCCACCAGCAACTCAACAATGAATACAGGAACATTTAGAAACTTTATTTTTCACTAAAACCAGAAGCTACAAACTCTGTGTATATAAACAGTGAATCCTGAGGTCAGGGGCATGGCTCTTTAAAGCCAACATGGTCTGTGGGTTGTACTGGCAACAACATGAAAGCCTTCTTTGTTACAGAATCTAGTACTTACATAAACTAAATGCAACTTACTACAGAATATTTTTTAAATGGATAGGTGTTCTGGGGAGAAAAGCTTTAACATGGGGATTAAAAAATGTAGGTTTAGTTCTCCATTAATTGAACAATGGGTGAAAAAAGGAGCTAAGGCTTACCTCCCTTTCTTCAATTTATCCAACAGAAGCCAAATACTTACCAGCTATCATGCTTTTCTGCTGGTTCCTCTGACAGGTTGTGACTTCATCCCACCCCCTTGTTGTGACTTCATCCCACCCCCTTGTTGTGACTTCATCCCACCCCCTTGTGCGTGTATCTTAGCGTCTTTAACTTCTGTTCAAATAAGGGAATTAGTGGGGATAATGGCAGAGAGACGCGCACAAATTGGTGCTTTTGACATGCAAGGTGCACAATGTTTTGGGGTTTCCCCCTTCCTCAGGTGCATATCAGTGGGGATACCCTTTAACCCTTTTCGTGCCAGGTACCTACGCTCTACATGCCTGTCTGGGTGGTCTATTTGGTCAGGTACCTATGCTCTACGTACCTGGCTTTACCCTTTTTTAAAAAAAAATTGTGGCATGTATCCGTGACCGGAGGGCACATTCCAATCGATCTCAGTTTATTACTGAGCTATAGTAAGCAGGCACAATCAGGGATTCATTCACAAATATAGTATTTTTTTTAAGTCAAAATTATTGATCTTTGCCAATAAATGAAAAATCACTTCCTAGAAAAAAATTCTGGGAAGTGATTTATGCCCATATTCAAAGTTTGTTACCATCTTTAGGAATGGTAAAAAAATGTAATAGGGAACACACGCATAAAAAAAAATAAAAGCTATACACACACATTTCTCCCCCTTTACCCTAAAACATGCAAGTAATTTTGTAAAGTAAGTGGGTATCTATGGCCATCCTATCCATCATATCCCTTTCAGAAGCCACACAGTCAGTTTCAGGTTAACAGAATTTGGGTGAAGGATTTGACCCTGAAATAGAAGATCCTTCAGAATTGGAATACTCCAGGGTTGAGTGGACATTTGTACTAGGTCCGAAAACCATTGATGGTATGAATGAATTACAGTGTTATGTAGCTGAAGGTGTGTAGATTTCAGGAATATATAGCTTGTGGGGGGTATTTCTGAGTTAGTGTTTTGTGGCAAAAACTGCAGACTGTTCAAATTTAGATTTGACTGAAAATTCTTGCTGTTTTTGAGTCATCGTGCATTGTCTCACTCACGTGGCTAGTAACCATGCATATGACATAGCGTTTGATTCAGGACATTTAGGAGATTGATATTTGGTAACTTTTTTTTTACATTACATGTTGGCATGATTTCTACCTTTTGAATATTTTATGTTAATTTTTTCAGAAAATCTGCTAAAAGTGCAAACATTTATACAGGACTGCCCCCACACTATTGGTGTTATGAATGAAAGAATTACAACATTACATAAGCTAAAGGTGTGTAGATTCCAGGAATGTATAGTTTGTGTGGGTATTTCTGATTTCTAATTTTATTACTATTACTGCCATTTGACATTGGGTCCCACTTTGGGTTAGTTGGTAGCCATGTCTCTGAGTTAACCCATGAATGTGGCATATCGTTTTATTCAGGAGGGGTTGGGCTTTCATATTTGAGATGCATTTGAATTTTCCTCTACAGTATTTAGCTGAAATTCACATTTGATTTTGTCTCCGATTTTACAGTTAAGGGTAAAAAGGAAAATATAAGAAAATAACTAATCTAATTGGACGGGGAGCTGCGGCCGGGTATCTGCATTTTGATCAAAACTTACCTAACTAATCCTGTGGGAATGTAGGTTCTAAAAATATCTCACTTGTGGGGATATTCTGGTTAATTTGGTAGATATTCTATGTTAATGTCAACAGTGGTTATACATTTTAATTTGGTGTAATGTTATTGAGGGAGCAGGTTTTAGTTTGGGGGGGTCTTCTGTACAGGAAAAGTGGGGTACCAACATATATCTGATATTGGTGTATCAGAGCTTTTAGAAACAGTATGATTTTTGTGGGTAACCTTAAGATATCTATAAATAAAAATGGTAAAAATCGAGGAAAATTTGCAAATTTTACATTTTTTTTTACATATTTTACCCATAATTTCAGTAAAACTTCCCGAAAAGTTGCCTTCGTTGCGCAACCATCCACATCTCTCCACATCTCAACATTTCTTGAAAAAGTTTGTCAGCGGAATACCATTTTCCATGTGCGCAATACCCACTTCCTATTGTGTGCATATTCAATGGAGGATGCTGGGTGCTCCAATGTGTGCGCAAGCTCACAAATTTTTTGGGGATGTACCTCTAGTCTAGGCAACATTTTGAAGTGAGGTATGGTTGGATTGCAAATGGAAATTGTGGGCACCACGTGCTTGCAACATACAAAGGACATTCTGGATCTTGAAGATTTACTCCATGTCCTTCGGGGCAACAATGCCAACAGCACAGCCTTGACATTTTTTTAAAAATGTTGACATTACACTTTCTTAGAAACATAAAGGCCTTCTACACACAACAAAATAAGGGGTCGAACTTGTCCTATTCTCCTACAACCCACAAAATGTCTTACTTCCAGCACTATTGGCAGACATAAGATTAACCCTGCTGCTAATTGCATACATTTCTCCTGTATTTGGAAACAAGTGTTTGTCATGTTAAATCAAGTCACTAAAAATGTTGCGTTCAAAACTAGCAAGCCAAACATACTGAAACATTGAGCACATGTCTATTGCCAGTCATGCTATCCACTATATATACATACTTTGACAACATTGTTTAATGCTGATCTGTCATTGTCGGCCATGCATGCATCCCTTAATCCAGACCCCTTCCACATTCCGGCTAGTTTCAGCATTTAGGATTCTGAGCACATGTACTTATATTAGCCATATGTGACACATTATTAAAGGACAACGAAAGCATCATAACAATGAAGTTGACAGCTGATCTCCTTGTTAGTATAGCAGGATTCTTGCCACTCATTTTAATATGGTTGTGGAGAGCTTTAACTTTCTCACATGAAGTTTGTGTCTGATTTAACATTGATCCAGTATTGCCCATTGTGCTCACTGACCATTATGTTTACACATGCTCAGCCCTAAGATGCTGCAGTGAGTTGTTACAGTTGGTCACACCCACTAGTAGACTCTAGCCAATCCGTTTACAGGACAGAATAGGCAAGGGAGCATGTGACTGATGTCAGGGGTGTGGCCAGTCACTTTACATACACACAGTTATTCCATCCAGTTCTTCAAGTGGTAGAATTTTTTTTCTTGACATTGACTGTCTTGCTAGTTTTCGGTTTAGTGTTGTTTTTAGAGGGGATATGTTCAGATTCTGGATTGTATAAAATTTTGTTCGCTCGCCTTTAACACACCTCCCAACACGTTGCTTAATGGAAACATGCAAGCAGCCTCCAACAGCATAACTACTCACCTTAATAACCACAGAGAAGTCAAACACCTTTCTCACCATCCCATTCATACATTAAACATACCTTGTTATTTTCTCTGACTGGGTACTCACCTGCATTGTGGAATGATCAACTCAAACAGACCAGCTTCTTTCATTTGCAAATCATTTTTTCAAATATATGATTATGCTTCAAACACATTCCTTAATATACACACACACACACACACACACACACAGATTAGATGTATACAAACACACAATACCAATTAAACCATGTTTATTATGTTTTTTTTAAATTCCTTCTAATGTATCCTATAAATCATCCCAACCACCAGGTACCTTTAGTTTCCTTAAATTCTTCATAGTCCCCGAGATATAAGCCTTTGAATATGCTGTGATTTGTAGGAGCTGCTATACCTCATCTGTCACTCAAAGGCACACACCCACACAATCCAAAGCTCCCATGCAGTACTGTCACACACTCCCTCACCCACACTATATATACCATGTGCAACACATAGTAGAATGCTATGGTGTTAAACAAAATCAATAAAATAAAATAAAATATGAGCATAACACACTATAAAACAGACCCCCCCCCAAAAAATCTTATATACATACAAATATATAATATATAAATTTATTTATAATATAAATCTTATATACATACAAAACCAGTGACTCAAAAGGACATCACCAAGTAAACACTAATACAGTATATATAATAATACAGTAATACAGACTATATACCAAACAAGACTTACAGTGCAATTTATGAAATATATAGACTAAAGCAAATGAAATGTATCAGGCCAAAACAGTGTCACTGTGTTTGTGAAGGTCTCTCACTACAGATGCTGCTACACTGACTCTCTCTTCAGTGATTCTGATCTCAGCTAAGCAGGGGGAGAGATATGAACTTTAGGTACAATAATAAATAACAATTAGCAAACTTAGATAACAGGCAGAGTTCAGTAACTCACTTGTTAAGAATCTCAGCACCACTTGTCCTCCTCTTTCCCCCTCTGCCCCTCCCTTCAGCACATTGCTACTTTCTCCCACAGAGCTTGCAGTCTAGCTCTGGGAAGGAGGGGTCAACAGGATGTCAGCACTTCATTTAAAGTCCTTTCAACTGAACATGCCCGGACTTTTCATACAGCCCTTTGCTCCTTGAGGGGGACTAGACAGAGAGGGGAGGGGGACTACACAGCTTGGTACAAACTTCTGCCAGTGTGAAGAAACAAAACCACACAGCAAGATGAAAGTAAGGCAGCTTCTGCTAAGTGATCTGTACATTGTATATAGACAAAGTTTTTTTTCACTATAGTTGCCCTTTAAGGTTCCTTGCATATCTTAGTACAACACTCATCCATCTTAACAAAGTAAGCAAATTTCAAACTCTCCATTATTTGTGCAATTAGATCATTTTCATTTCAGTCCACAGTGTCATTAGTGTAATATTCAATTCCATCACTTCCACTTTTGTTGGGTATGTCAATAGACAAATCATTTCCTGGCATGGTTGCAGACACATTTTCTGTGGGGGGGGGGGGGGGTTGGCTTAGTATTTAGGTTTGCTTGCAAGCACAGATTTTTTGGGGATTGTGCAGGCATGTATGTGTGGCAAAGCGTACCCAGTAAAACATAAATTTGGGGGAATATTAATGCAGGTACAATGCAGGTATATGCAGGTAAATGGGTAGTGTTGCATTGAGATCAGAAAGTGATGTGTGCATAATGTATTAATGTCCATCTGCTTACAATTGAATATGTGACCACAAACACACCCTCCAGCATTCATGTGTGACTTTTCTAATCTCCCGATAATGTCAGTTTGAAGCTATGTTTAAATGAATCATCTTAATCTCCATGTACTGACTCTCTCTAAGAAATGCAGGGAATAGCAACATTGTATCAACATGTCTTTCCTGATCCAGGAGAATTGGGAAAAATGGCCTAGATTAATCCCCATAAAGGATTACTATATGGTAAAAGTATTGAAATGGAAATGAATTCCAATTACCTTGGCCAAGGAGAGAGGATTGTTTATTCCCAACTTTAAAAGGCAGGAGGAAGACTGGCACAATCTTTTTGACTTAGCTCCTCCAAACAAAAATATTGCAATTTATTAATTCACAGACCTATAACCCTGGCCCAAGCATTTAGCAAATTCCATTTTCGTAAAATTTTTAGACACACAATAGTTCTCCTTTAAACACAACAATGCAGTGGCTACGCATGGACCTAATAAGATCTATTTGGAATTAACATGACAGATACTTCATGAGTATAGAGGGAATGTTCATTACAAACATACACATACATCTTCCTAAAAATTTTAATGATCCAAACATATATATCTATGCACAGTCCTTCACATTTACATGTCTCGTCACTATATATAAATATATCCACACATGCTTGACAAAATGATTATGTATTTATGTTAATCCTCAAATGTTACATTACCTCCGTGGTTAATATTTCAATTTCTCAAAAGTTAATCTTTCTCTCTGTGTCCTTTTTGCCTTTGGACTTTGTGTCTGCTGTGTTTGTTGACCAGCCCCTGTTTGCACGGTGTCATCCACTTCATTTTCTTGGTCTGTAAGGTGACTGTTGGAGAGTGAGGTTTCCTCATTGCACACAGGAGTTTGGAGGCTTAGATTTGGGTTTGTTGGTGTGCATGCACTTTTCTCTTGGCATAATAATGTTGTCAGAACAGTATATAAATTTCCTGGCACAGATATGTTATATGTAGATTTGTTTAGTCAGAAAAAGTTACGCTCATGTGAAAGATAAAAGATATAAAAAGACCAAGTTGTTTTAAAAGTTCTTAAAAAGTATAAAATCCAATAAAAACATACATTAAATAGTTAAGAATTCACTTACTTCCTAGAGTAAGGATGCAGGTCCAGTCAGTGGTAAGATTTTCCAAAAGTAGCTTTATTAAAGTTACACTCACACATAGAAATATAAAGTGCTCAGTGAAAAATAAAATCCAGCATATAAAATCAGCATAAAAACACAACTGCAGTGTTTGTAAGGTTCCCCTTAGACTCTCTTAGTCTGCAGGGGCCAAGGTTATAGAGTCAACGCATTTCACTGCTTGCTGTAGCTTTCTCAAGACTGTATAACTGTATTACTCAAGGAAGTAAGTGCATTCTTAACTATTTAATGTATGTTTTTATTGGATTTTATACTTTTTAAGAACTTTTAAAACAACTTGGTCTTTTTATCTTTCATATAAGTGCAACCATTCCTGACTAAACAAATCTACATATATAACAGTGGAAAACATTTGTAGTGCTGCTCTGTACTGTTCCCTTAACACCTTTGGTGCTGGGAGTTTAAACAACCACTACAGATATGTTATATACCTCATTTGTGTCCATTGCGCAGACATGAACTACAAAGGTGTATGGGATTAAATAAAGATTTGCTCTTTGGCAGATGTGCTGTTACTCTGTAAAACACATGAACCAATCCATTTATGTTAGGCGTGCATTCACGGTAGATTGAACGCGAGCATTCACAAGGCTATTAACAGGTGTTAACAAATGTGAAGTGATTGATGCATTGAACAAACAACATTGCTGCACTTTTGCATTGTTGCATTGTTAGTTGTTTGCAATCATTGCGGTTTAATTTGCAAGGTTAACTAGATATGGATCTCATCATATCTTCAGTCCTTCTGGCCAGACAATGGAGAGCCAGATGACAACAATAGACAAATAGAAAGAGTGAGGCAGAGGAACAGAGGAAAATTTATCGAGCAAGGGTCATTTTTTCCGGACTGACTGACGAGGTAATTTGAAGGTGTTATTGCCTTACAAGACAGCAAATACTTGATTTGTACAGTAATTTGTCTCCAGATATAGATCCCATATATAGAAGAAAAAATAAGAAGCATAGCCATTATTGGAGGCATGGACCAAGCCACATTTAGTTGCATGTTAAACACAGTGATGCAGGCAATGGTTAAGAAAGTCAGCAAATACATACAATTTCCCTCTGATGATCAGTCCCTTAATGAAGCCAAAAAAGTATTCTACAAAATAGTTGGCTTCCCTAATATTGTAGGAGCCATTAATTGGACCCATGTCGCTTTGGCTCCTCCAAAAGAGGAAGAACAAATATTTAGGAATCGTAAAAAGTACCAATCCATGAACATACAAATAATTTGCTCTGCTAGCATGAGAATTTTGGATGTTGTAGCAAAATATCCTGGTAGTACCCATGATTCCTTCATCTTAAGAAATTCCAACATTTGTGATCGCTTTGAAGCAGGATAATTTAAGCAATCATGGCTGATCGGTAGGTTACCAAATGACTCCGACCTTCAAGTTTTTCGCAATAAAAAGTGAATTGAAAGGGAACATTTTAGTAACATCTACACTTGACATTACAAAGAATGATTCTCTCTTTTAAATGTTGTGTTGCCTTCCTCTAGATTAACTATTAGGTAGGTTTCAAGATGTAACGTTTGGAAGAGATGCAACCTCCAATCCTGTTACTGTGCCATCTTGTGATGTTTCTACATCCCTTCCAGAAAAATGAAGCTAGATGTGTATTTTACATAGTCAAACATAGCAGTGTTTAGGCAATATTAGTAACCATTGGAATTCTACAGACCCCAAAATATGGGTAAAAGTATGATAGTATTTTTTGTTTTTTGTTTTCCAGGAATTGTGATAAATGTTTGGGTAGCACCATCCCATACACACATACCTTTAAGCTATATTGATATATCTTTCTCTAGTGATGTACAGTACCTATCTATGAGAGCTAGATACAGCAACAGAGAGGTAGAGAGAGAGAGATAGATAGATAGATAGATAGATAGATAGATAGATAGATAGATAGATAGATAGATAGATAGATAGATAGATAGATAGAGAGAGAAAGAGAGTGAGAGATAGATAGATAGATAGACAGATAGACAGATAGAGAGAGAAAGAGAGAGAAAGGGAGAGATAGATAGAGAGAGATAGATAGATAGATAGAGAGATAGAGAGAAAGATTGATAGAGATAGATAGATAGAGAGAGAGAGATAGCCTCACACATATGCAGATGTACACACAGCTCTCTCTGTATATGTATCTATATATGTGTCAGTCTTGTTGGGTGTGTTGGTTGATTTGTGTATGTTTGTTAGCATTTCTGCTAAGCTTGTCGTAAAGTTGCCTAGATTTGTGCAACAAGTGATGGTAGTGATGCAGGGATGTATGTGAGGCATAGGTAACATTTCCTGAGCAGCGCACACGGATATCTAGCTAGAGCACATAGATATCATGTAGTGCTTGTTATTTATTTTGCCAACAACTATTTTGTTTGATGTATAATGTGTTTGTAATTGCTTTGTAATTGCTTTGCAGGGGACAGTGGTTCTAGCTTAAAAACATGGCTTATGACACCAGTACATACTACATGAACAGAAGGTAAAACTCATTATAATAGTAGCCACATCAGCACAAGAAATGTGATTGAGCACACCTTTGGATTATTAAAAAGTCGATTCTGATGCTTGAACTCTTCTGGAGGAACTCTATTATATAGTCCAGAAAAAGTGCAACATTATTCTGTGCTGCTGCATATTGCACAACATAGCCACACCTAGCACATTTAACATTACACCAGATGAAGGAACCTTTGCAGAAGCAAATATTGTAAATCAAGCTGATGATAAGGATAGTTCGTTGGTGCGTAACAATCTCATTCATACGTTTTTCTAACACACACTGCATGTGAAGTCAACATGAAGAACACAATCTTCTTTGGTGTACAATCGTGCCACTCTCACTGTATGAACATCATGGATGATCAGAGATAATGATCCCTACCCGTGCAGCATAGAGGACACGTTGACAGAATTTTTTTGTGAAAGCAACAGCTAAATGTTTAGACACATAACAACATCATACACCTGTAATGAATAAAATTACAGAATACTATTTGTAAACACTCCACATTTATAGTTGTTTGGAATATTTAATACCCCTACCCTAACAGATAAAATATATAAAACAACATGAAAAAATATTTGCCTAACAAAATTAAAGAGGTAAGTTTTGGACTTCGAACTCGTGACATTCTGTCATGTTCATGTGCAACGCTGACACCTTATCAGGTGCGCTACTATTACCTCCACACAAAAATTAGAAATATTTGTAAGATTTAAATGTGAACAAAGAGCAGACTGATTAAAGCTGCTACTGTTCATACAACACTATTAATGAGATTAAAGTAGAAATGTTAGATAGTATGGATGTAACTAAAAAATTAGTGTACAACATAAATGTAACACATATACTCTCTAGCCAAACATATACATGTGTTATGTTAGGATAATCAGAATCTAAAGCTGTGGATTCGAACTTGCAGCTTTCTAAACAGTGTGCTTTGAAGCCTGTTATCTTACCAGTCACGCCACCACTGCGTAAGTATCCACTTCAGGTAGTTTTCTAACTTTTAACTTTTGTTAATAACAGACATTAAAAAAAATAAAAAGGATGTGTACAATATGGAATGCCTTGCTAAAAAGTAAATAATGTTTTTTTATCCAGAAACTTATTTATTGGTCACTGTGAGTTAAGAAAAAAAAGCCCAATAAAGCAGCTTACAAAGTCTTGGCAACATATTTTGGAGGAGAATTCTATAGAGAAAATAGAATGTGCAAAAAGACATTGTGATTAACAAACACAATTCTGTAGTTAGAAATACTATAGTCATAAAATGCCACAGCTTAAGATATAACCTACATGACAAATTAAGATGTACACCTCAAAAAGATATGAGTTACGTTATATATAACTACTGTACGTGTACCTTTAAAAAAAACAAGATGTATTCCGTAATAACTTGGAATCATATTTGACGTGCGCACTGGCAACAAGTTGATAAGCATCAATAGGGCATGCACACAATATTCGTGCGTATTGCAGCTTAGTGGATAGACAATACAGACATTTTCCAGGAATGCAACAAAGCGGCAGTTGTCTTCATGAAGCCTTGCCCACGAAAGATCCATCACTGTAAGTCCTAAACGGAGCTAATGTTTGCGTGATGTATTAACATGAGAATTGGAATGACAATTTACTCTAGTTTTGCGTAAAGACAGAGCCATGTTGGGATGTAATATTCATGTTAAATGGGGCACAGTGTTTTTAGCGATATTTGCGGCAAATAAAGATATGTATTGAATGACGCAAAGAGCATATTGCATTGCTCTAACGTAGCGACTTTCTATTTTTGGCATTTTATATTTCATCGCCCCATATATGTCTAGAAACCATGCATAATGTTTAGTGCTGGAAAAAATATCTTCTCTTATACTGAAATGTGATGGAATGAAATTGAATATGGCATGATTTTTTTTTTGTAACTAAGAATCAAGTTGAGTACCTACTGAAAAAACACAGCAGACTGAATATGCCTTAAAAGGATTTTTTTCATAAACGCAACATTGACTTTATTTATCAAATAAAACTATAAGAAAAAATTCTTAATGTTACTCTATTTTGTGCTTTGGTTATTTGGAAATTCTCTTTCAAACTGGGCATTGAACAGGGAGCCATCTTGTCTCTTTTTTTCATCCCACATTCTGTTGACAATAACCCCATTTCCCCTATCTAATTGGCACACTGTTTAGGGGTAATTATTGACTTCTCTCTCTGCTTTTTCTTAACTAACATTTACTATGTTGCTAAAACCTGACACTTTTTTTCCGCAATATAGTGAAAATCTGCAGGTTCCTTTTTCTCCCAACCACCGCTATGCTTATGCATGCTCTTATCCTATCACGCCTGGACTACTGTAACCTACTATTTACTGGTCTTCCTTCTTACCACCTCTCTTCCCTTCAGTCCATACTAAACTCTGCTACACATATTGTTTTGCTCTCTAATAAACATGATCCCAAATTTCCTCTGTACCGGACAACAACCCAGCGCATTGTATATAAAATCCTTCTCCTAACATTTAAATCCTTTTGCTCTGCTGCACCTTCTTATATTTTCCCACCCACATCCTTTGATCATCACAGAACCATCTCCTATACAGACCTCTCACTTTTACAGCTTTCTTTCACCTTAAACCTTTCTCTCTTGTGGCTTCTATCCTCTGGAATTCTATTCCCATCTCTCTACATCAAGAAACCTCAATTAGCAGGTTTAAATCTAGCCTTACAGTCTACTATCTGGTAACCAGAACAGTATATGATATAATTGTTTTATTTGCACTGCTGTCTCACTCCAGCACTTTTAACCATCCCTTTGTATATAATTTATATATTTATGTAATGAACTATTTATGTATTTGCCCCCTTGTATGACTTTTTTTGTATTTTGTTATTGTACAGTGCTGCATCCCCAAGTGGCGCTTTATAAATAAACTATACATACATACATATGTTCCTTAAATTTCCAAAACTAGTAGGGGAAGTAAAGCTTGAATGCTCTTTTGACATACAGTTAGAGGTGATAAATTAAGCCAATATTGCTTTTAAGGTAAATTGTTCATTAAAAAAATAGATTCTAGACATATCTAACTAGATATACAGTATATATAGACATATTCAAATGTTGCTTAAATACATAATACATAGAAGTATCTACTGCCTACCTAAAAGAATAAAAATTTCAGCTGTTAGCAAACTTAAGGACTTTTTAGAATAGAAGAAAATATAAATAGTGTCTACTTGTAAATGTTTGACAATTGTCTTCATTCTTCATTAGCAATTTGCTAAACCAATAAGTGATTTAGGTTACAGTTCTCGATTAATAGTTGTTGGTAACTGGGGAAATGCTGGGTTCTTTACACGCAATGAAAAATTATTTAGAATGTTCACACTAAAATGAATGTATAGTCTAAAGCCAATTATAGATTTCTGCATCATAATCTTCTTCATTTTTATAGGTTTTGTATACTTACTTAGGAGGTTTGTCAAATCATTAAGCCTTCTATTACAAGCTATTCTTATACTTTCTAAGGCAATATTTACTTTAATTAAACTAAATTTAATTCGTAAAAAAGGATTGAAGAAATCCATTAAATGGTATGAGGAAGGCTCTAGAAACTGTACCTGTTTATGTAATAATATTGTGTATTATATTTTTGTTAATTTGAATGACAAAAAAAAGCTCAAATTTTCTGTAACATCAATGCAACTTAATATTTGTAGGCTTGGGGGAAAAAAATCAGAATAAATTTATATAGAAATCAATATTTAAACATATTAATATTTGAAATGTGCACAAATGCAGCAAAATGGAGTAGGGAGAGATACAAATATGAAACAGTAGAATATTGCAGTTTGAAGTCATAATCATTTATAAATCAGAGCTTGATCAATAACAGTAATTCTGTTTAAATTATATAAGCCTCTCTGAACATGAACTGAGTCAAGAAAATGGTAGTCATGGAAACAGAATCTACGTTATGACTTTTGGAACAGCTACGCCTCCTACCTTTTCCCTTTTTTCACATCAGCATGCATGGAGAAGCTAACATTTTATATATATATATATATATATATATATATATATTTCAGAGTCAAAATTGTCAGGTAAACCAATAAAATACTATGTGGTTGCAACCTATCAGATAAATCAACAAGGAATGCAGAGATGGATTAAAATCATATGGGGCCCAAGGCAGTGCCATCATTTAGGGCCCCCTTTTCTGCTACATACTGTATATTGTATAGACTGTTTTTTGTTACTGCTGTTGAAGCTGGGCCCCCAGAAGTTACCTGGGCCCTAGGCAGGTGCCTGTGGATAATCCTGCTCTGAAGGAATGCACTAAATATGACCTCTTTTGTATAATATACAATGTCATTAAGGGATTTACTTCCAGTTGTTTTGTGTGTGTGTGTGTGTGTGTGTGTGTGTGATTGACTACAAAGTTAAGCATAAAATAGGGTTTTTCGTTTTAAAAAAAATGGTTACATAGTTCTATTGCTTATGCAATTGGACTTCATCATAACTAAATGGGAAAATAACCATTTCTCTTTTAATGTTGTTAAAACATTTTTTAGCCACAATTAATTTTGAAATGTGAACCAGAAAAACTATATGGTGCCTGGTTAAACTGATGGTCAATAAAATTTCAGATGTTACAAATGACATTACACAATATAAATGTATATACGATATTTATAACCAATTGTGAATATATGTTTAAAAAATTCAAATTAAAAACAAAACTAAGTGTGAAGATAAAACAGAATGTAAATGTTCGCCCTAACTTTTGGATATTCATTTTTTTGCAGTATATTAAATCTATCAAATGGCATTTCTCTAAAGCCTTTTCTTTCCATAGTTTTTAAAAAACAAATATGTCTAAATAAGCTATTTGACATTTAGACAGTATATATGTATATTCAGGTGTATGATCAACCATTTTTACCAAACATGGCTACGTAATGTTATATCGTTTAGTGGGACTTTTTGTGGCACCTACAAAAGCCAATGGTGCAGTCAGTGCAAGCTAATGGTGCAGTCAGTGCAAGCTAATGGTGCAGTCAGTGCAAGCTAATGGCTAGCTTTTAAAGTTCCACAAAATTTTAGAGTAGTTTGCAATGTAACAGGAGCCAATTTCCTCACATTATATCAGAGTTGTGGTTGGACCAGGGAGCTGATACCAGATACCAAATATACAGTATGAACATGAACAAACCAAGGAACTAAGATATGTTTTTAGGGTAAGGTTAGATAGGGATATCATCTTAGTTTTATTTCAAAATACAGGGCATCGTAACAAAACAGTAAGAGTATCAACTAATCAGGCAGGTAAATGTCTAGCAGCATTTTCTCATGCTAACATATTTTTTTTCCTACCCACTTTTAACACAATTAAAAAAGCTGCCACAAACCAATATGCCCATATTTAAAAAAAAAATACACAGAGACTAAGTGCTCTTCTGGCCTTACCCTGCAGGATCAAGCAATAAACTTTGCATTATTATCTTACCCTTTCTTTGCTTTGTTGTGGCTATTCAGTGATGCTTATTTCATCGTATAATGGCAATATAATAAATTAGAGTCATAATTGTGAGTTGTTATGAATTAACCTTGTTCATTATTTATGAAGAACCTAAGAATTGTAGGAGTTTATAATCAAAAGACAAATAAACTAAGTTAGACTCTTTTTAGAATAAATATGGAAAAAGTAAATCGAGGAAGAGGGCATTTCATGAGGGACTGAAAATAAATAAATAAAACGAAGAATAAAGGGAGATGAAGGACATTAAAGTATAAATATACTCTAAAAATTAAATTTTTAAAAATGGAAATTACCTGGGTCAGGGAGGTAGGACTGATTATTCCTACCTCTCAATATTATTTCATTTTCATGCTACAGCATGAACAGTTTTCATTTGACAGGTTTGTCCTGGTTTAGTGCTGAAGCCAGGAGGAAGACTTGGCAGAATCAGTTTTCTTTGGGCTGGTGCTCCTCATAGAAGCAATATTGGGAGGTAGGAGTCACACCATAGTTCTTCTTTAAAATGTCTTTCAATTTAATTTCTGCTAAAAAATAAAATCTAGTAAATGGCACACAATTCCTTCCATAGTGTGACAAAAGCAAAGATTTGTGGTGCAGGTGGAAGATTTTTTTTTGGCCACGCTCACATTTCAAAGGCCCCACTCCACTTGTTTAGGTTGTGCCAATTTAAACAGTCGGGCAAATCCATTCACAAATACTAAAGTAAGCCGGAAGTGAGTCCTGGTTTACTATAGCACTCACTGACGTTTGATCGCAGTAGACTACCAGGCATGAATGGTGGAACACCAAGGAAAGCCCAAGGCAACAAATGATGGCACAGGATTCCATTACTACTGCAGCTCTGCAATATAAAGTTGTTTCCAGCAGGGAGCTGGCTCTGTTATACGATATGGTATTTGGGGGGTTAAATTTAGCAATCACCTCATTGATTTTGGATGAAAGCAATGGGGGATCAAGGGGAGGGCCTTTGGAATGTGCCCTACGATCAGTCCTAGGGGGACATTTTTTAAACAGTTCAGGAACCAGGAGTTTGGGTGGGGAATGGACTACTACACACAGACAGCAATGTGTGGGGTGATAGTGAGAGGTGATGTTGACACCACTGTTAAATTAACCTCAGATTAACCAAAGGTGTCAGGGCTAGCTGTAAGACAGACAGAGCGCATGGATTACAGGACTGTGACTGTTTTTTAAATATGATGTTAATGATCAACCTCATATAACCCAGTCACTGGTTAACAACCATTGACCTAACATTAACCAAACAGTCACAGCACCAAGTCCTGTAATTGATACACTCTGCCTTACAGCCAACCCTGACACTTTAGCAAACAGGAGGTTAATTTAAACAAGAACTTAAGTCTCCAAATAACATTGTCCCAATAAACAGAGCACATTCATAAACATACCATAAGCTGTGACTTACCTCTCCCTTTGCTGTGACTGTTGGGTGATTTCGGAAATTAACCTGTAAGTACTAGGGGTCAGCTCCCATAATCCAAGTGTCTGCAGACATGCTCTGTAGTGCTAAACAGACCAAACAAGCAAGTTGCAGCCTTGTTTCCTAGAAGCTGACAGCCAATCACATAACAGCACAGAGATCCTCCCTCTCCATGACACAGAACAGGGATTTCAGTCTTTTGTTTTCAAACACAACCATTGCTCCTGTCCTAACAATGATATTTTCATACAATTAATCTTTTCATACAAAAAGAAAAGTAATTGTTATAGTGTATTTCAAAGCTACCATGGATGTATGAAACAGAATATTCACATTTCAGTAAAAACAAAAGTTAGTCTGGGGAATTAAACATGCAACTTGTACATCTACTCTGTCTTACTAAAAGCAGAGCTCTTACCTCTAGCCTAACAGAGAACATATGTTCAGCTGTCGAGCAGTAAATCAGTAGACTCGGGGATGGGAATTAACAGGCATGTTCATTCCTGAGATCTTCAAACTTCATATCTTTTCACGCACCTGCACATTAGCAGCATGTGACATAACGGGAAGTGCTCTGGACCCTAATCAACTACTTCCTTTCACACCAGTGCATCCAATCAGATCCTGGTGCAAAATAAAAAACAAACATTTTTTACACAGCAGGATTTCTTTTAGTCCACACGGGACAACAGGATTTAAATTGAAATGCGAAAGAATCCCGCTAAATTTGGGATGGTTGTGATCTACAGTATGCTTAATCCTTTAATGCCTTTAATTTTACCTCAATCAGTAGAGCAATTAAAAATAGTGAAAAAAGTAAAATGACAGATAGTGGGGGAAAAAATACACAGTCAAGCAGGAGGGTAAGCTTCTGTGGCAAATATATAGGTTCATTTGAAGGTTACTAATAAAAGTATAATTTTACAGAAATTATTTGGTAAACAGAATTGACAGACTCATTCAACTATTTGATGAATAGAATTGTTCTACAGAAATTATTTGGTGAACATTATAAGATTGTTGAGAAATATTTTCAGACATAATTTATTTTGTGATATGCAGCCTTTCTTTCTGTGACTCTTCACACATTTTTGCATTAAAAAAAAAACACATTCTGTTTCAGTTCCCTGTACATTTTGTTAACCAAAACAGGTTTTGTCATTGTCAATATTTTGGTGCTACAGTTGTTTTTTATTGAATAAATATAGGTTTTGTTGTATTATTTCTTTTGGTTGACTAAATATAGTTTTGTCACCAAAGTATTGATCTGGGAACAAATGGCACCCCATACAAAAAAAATGCTTTACAGCTGGAATTTTCAAGGGGAGTAAATTCCTGTAAATATTTTCCTGGGCATTAGAGCAATGAGCATACCACCACAATATTAGCCACACCCACATTCCCTTTTAAAGCCTCTGTCACATTAAAGGGACACTAAAGTTAAAATACTTTTCCTTTGTTTTTTCCGTATTTAAGAGCTGCCAGGAATTTGATCCCTTTTTGATGCAAGTGCTCACTTTTATCACATATTCTTATGCCCTATTTAGCCTACTCCTAGTTAGTTTCCCCACTCTCAAGGAGATGCAATATCCTGCACTAACGAGAAAAGAAGCGCTAAAATCACGCTAACATATGTACTAACGTGTTAACGAAGGTTTCGCACTGCCTGCACCATGTCGCAATTTTTTTTCTTTGCGCAGCGCAATAAATTTTGCGCCGGTTTTTGCGCTAGTTTTTTGCGCAACAATTAGTGCCTCTTCAATGGTGTCTTTAAAATATGCGCAAAAGGTTACAACTTACCGCTAGCGTTTTTGCAATGTATTAACGGTCGCAAAGTGATTAATACATTGCGGAAACGAGTGCACGTAGGTTGCGATAGTGAAATATATTGCATCTCCCCCTCTGTGTTCAGCCCCTCCCAGAGCAAAGAGCTACAGCCAATTGCTGGTGCAGGCAGAGTGAGAGAACATAGAGCATCAGAGTTTTTTTCTCTGCAGGGTCATAATCCTGAATTAATCAGACCTTAGTGATGAATCCCGGTTTTGAAAATTCCTAAATGGAATTACATCTGCAGAGGCAACGCCATCCACCCTACAAAACATGATAAAGGTATGGATGTAAGAAACTGCCCAGCAAATCTGGTTCACTGATTTGCCACCCAGAGAGGCTTACAGAGCCCTTGTAGAATGAGCTATTACAGTGAGAAATGGTCCCTAAAATAATCAAGCAAGTGTGTGCAAAACACACCGGAACCCCTCCCGGACCAAGATAATTTGTTGATATGTTGAATGACAATAATAAAAATAAAAATTGTGATCAGAGAGTCAAAGAATGGAGTGATTAGAAAAGCTATGGCTGTTAATTTGGTACTAATGGCTACAATTTACCACCCTGGCTCTGTGAGCAATAAAAAACCTAGATGGCAATTTTTAATGTGCCATAGAAGTTTTTGAGTATGAAAATGTTTTAGGAGCAATCAAAAGCAATGTGGCAAAATTATAAAAATAGAGACTACCATCTTAAAGGAGAAAGCATGAAACAGAGCTAAACATACTGGTAGATAAACAAATTCAACCTTTGTTGAAAGGATTTGGGGCGGATACTTCAAATACTGATATCGTTGACTGAGATCCCCATCTTTTACAGCAAGAAGAGCTAGGTCTTTGAAAGACTGGCAATTAAATAGCCATTTTGTTGGATCTGATTGGGGACTACATCAATGGATATGCATAAAACCAATGGTTGGCAACAGAAGATGAGGAAAATGTGTAGTTGTACAGTAGTAGTTTTATTTTAATTTATTTATTATTCTAATTTTACATTTACAGTTATTTTGTCCATTTGTAATGTATCTGGATTGGTGACAGTTTGTACGGGAACTGCCTGTTGGAAAATTCCCTCTCCCAATGTTGCCTCATAGGGATTACTGAGCATGTTTGCCCTCACAGAGAGTCAGATAGTCTGGCAGGGGACTGAGAGACTGAGCTTGAGCAAAATAAGTACTGGATTGAAGTAATGCAGCAGCACAAACACATTGCTTACATGTAAGTGTTGCTTACATGTATTTATATATAGCTTGAAGTGAGTCATTTTTTTCAGCTATTTCTTGAAGCTAATATTGAATGTCTATAATTCAAGGAAGAATTATGATCTAAAATACTGTTTCTATTCCCCTTCATATGCATATTACAATATGTAAAATATAGAAATATGAAACTTTATACATTTAAACAATTTATAAGCTCTAGTTCATTGTTTAAAGGATAACTATACTCATCTCAGCCTCAATCCTTTTGTTTGGCCCTAAAAGGTATGCAGGGTGAGGACCTAAACCATTAGGTCCTCACCTTTGAGTTTAACTTCTTAGTTCTGTACCTGTAGAAGTTCAGATCACTGTTGCAGTGTTTCCTGCTTGCTACTTCTGGTCCACGAGCCAATCAATAGGAAGATGTGCTATTGAGGAAGTGTGTCTTCCTATTGGTGAGGTATTGTTGTCTTTTTAATAACCGAAATACAGTTATTTGGATTTATAGAACAGAGACTGCTGATTACAACAATGAACATATCTTGTGGTGCAATTACAAGTAAATCTTTGAATTCAGCAAACCATCTAGTGAATTCTTCACCGTCTGTTCGCCATTCGATGGATATATGCATGCTAAGGGTACTTCACACAAGGTAAAATTAAAAACAAAAGAAACAAAAATTAAAAAATCCACTCCTCATCTTGAAGCAAACTTGATCTGTCAAGGGTCTGTATATATTCTTGTCTTTATTTGTAATCCATAATCAAAGATTCAATATTACATACAAAGTACTCACTACTCTTCCTAGCCAGATGAGCTCAGATATCCTTAGTGTGATTCTGTATATCTCCAGGCTTTTCCCATACATGTATCTACAGTATTATAAATCTTTTTTGTCAGATAGTAAGGGTCAATAAAAATGTTAAATTTTTTAATGCTGACATTTAATGTAAGTCCATGCCAGCATATAGTTATGTGAGGATTTCTTTAAAAGCAGGAAAACTCCAATATTGCATAATGAAAGGCGTACTAACCCAATCAAGTTAGAGTGTAATAAAATGTTGATGTCTTACCTTTAAAATGAACCAAATGATTGATAAAAGGGGTTAATATTTCTATATTTCATGCCATTATATTGTATGCTGCATCATATAGAATGTGCAGGTCTCTACTGCAGAGATGGTGCCAAGGGGGCTGGTGGCATCACATAAGCTACTGAAAGATAGAAAAGTAAACCTTTTCAGCTATAGTGCCATAGATTCTCACAGACCAATTCAGCTATGATCCAGGGCTCAATTTAACAGGCGATTATAATCATGTGTATTTATTGCTTTCTAAAATGCTGAAGTGTTTTTCTAAAACACAAACAAAAATAATATGAATTCTAACAAAAATTGTATACTATATAATTTCGCCTGTCTCCTATCACTTTAATTAGTGCTACAGTATGTTATATTAATGTAAATGAAATGCTCCACAATGGCAATGTTCCTTCCATCGCATTTTCACGTTAAGCTACTCTTCACCTAAACATTACTTAAAATAATACCTGTAATCTTTTAATGCCACTTAACTTAATGTCCATTAATGGGAGCATTACTTTTAGTCAAAGCAAGTGCCTTTGTGCTAGAAAGGTGAAATACAAAATTAACTTTATCAGCATTAATTTGTGGGTAGGTCAAGATTTTATAATGCTGCATAAAACATACTTAAAGAGATTAGAGTAAAATAAAGGAAGGATCTGTTAAAGAATTCATGAGGCTGTAAAGAAAACTGCTGGGATTTAAAATGAAAACTTATAGATTTTTGAAGTTACAGTACAAATACATTAAACACATGTAACAGTTATAATGTTGATAATTTATACAACTTAATCATCAGTTTAACTAATTAGGTTGTTTTTTCCATGACTGTGTGTATAAATAGGTTTTACGTATCAGGACATAATAAAAAATCATCTGGACCTTTCATTTTACATTGGTTATACATTTTGGCTACTTTTTAAAAAATCAGTAATGGCAAAATGAAATATGATGTGTGCTGTTTTAAACCTAAGGTTTTTAAACCCGCTTAGAACTTGGCAAGGGCGAGATGATTCTTTTGTTATGTCCTAATACATAAAACCTAAACATGTTTTAAGAAAGAAATTCAAAACTGCATGTAAGTGGTTAAAAATACGTTAAATAAAGCACAGTTATTGTAGACCATGGTTCTGGCTTTGGTTAGGGTTTTGGTTTATAAATTATGACACTAAGCTAGTGCCATCTTTTAATTTGTTAAATAATATGTCCACCACCCAGACAAAAATTTATACTTATCTTCCTCAACCCCCAAACCTCAGGGCTGCAATACTTACTCAGATGTTGGACGCTACTTTCGGTCTTTCAGTTACCCCATCTGCAAAGGTATAGCGGCTATTTTAGAAGAGAAGGATAAGGAGAAAGTATTAGCTACTAAGTGTCTTGGAAGAGGAAGAAAAGCAAGACTGGGCAATGCAATACACTTCTTTTTTATGTGATCTGGATCTACAGCACTAGCGTGGCCACTGTGAAAAATAAATAGGCAGGCCACAATATGGTGCATCCATTTGGACTGCAGAGCTTGCCGACAACTTTCAAGTGCAGATTCCCTGTCTCTCCCAGTAGGCCTGTCTGACATGTTTTTTTGGGGACAAATTATATTATCAGCTGTGGCAATGGGGTTAAAATGTGTGGTATGTGTTTCCTAACTGTTTTAAACAAAGGGGTATGTTGACAGAGATGTGTGAGGCCACTACTCAGAAAAGGACCTAAAGGACTTTACCAGTATAAAAAGATAAACATGTTTCCTTTTATATATGATCTGAAAAAAGAAACCTATAAGAATTAAGCACAGAAGATAAACAACAAAAACACTATATATATAAATATATAATGAGGGAGCTGTCAAGTAGTAAAATAACCATTACTGGCAATGGTAGTTCCGCTGAGGGATTGAGGGATTAAAAAAAAAATGTGCAGAAATTTACCATGCTTGGGAGACGGCAAACCGACACAGCAAGCCAAAGTAGGTGGAGAATGTTGGCCAATCCTTACTCTAATGCTATACTTTATATGGGTAGGAAGGAAGTAGGCAGAAGGAAACTAACATTATTTATTTTCAATATGGAGCAACATGAGGATGAAAAGATAATTGGAAGAATGGAGTTATTTTAGTGAGATCTTCTTTTTCCCAATTTTTGTAAAAAAAATTACTGATTGTGCAATTTACAAACTTCTGAACTTACCTCTTAAACGTGCAATCCCCAGTGAGTTCTTCTGTGCTTCCTACTTCCATGCCATGATCTGTCCAATAAGAAGACACACAGGCTCATTTACCCAGAGCCGCTACCGCTCTGGGTAAAAGTCCTGTTTGCGATTTAATATCACGTTTGCAAATGTGGGTAAATCCCAGTAGGGATTTAGCCACTGCGGGATTTTAACTCCAGCTATCTGCTGGCGTTAAAATCTTGTGCTAAAACGAGTGCAAACGCGATATTAAATTGCGCATGTCGGATACGCGGGTGATTTTTGCATAACCCGGGTGCGTCTTCCTATTGGTATCCTTCTGGGCCATGAGTGGGAGGTGAAGAAAAGTGTGGCATCATTCAACCAGAGATAAGTTTAGGAGTAAGCAGTTTAGGTCCTCACCCTGGGTACTTTCAAATGGAGGGGGTCTATGGTTCTATGGTCTTTGGGGAGGTTCTTAAACATATCTGGAAGTTTATTTTGGTGATGAACATGTCTTTTAAATCAGTACAAACAGAGTTGCACACAAAGTACACAGCGATTCCAGCTCATGGTAAGATTATTGCAGTGTATATGTATTTAGAAAGAGAAACCCCATTAAAGTTGTTTTGAAAATTCTAACTACCACGATAAAAGTATATGGTTATTAACACAATTTTAATTACAAAAAAAGTAAATGAAAAAACAGCAAATAAAAAGCAAGTTATTTTTTTTGACAAATATAGTTACATAAGCTAGGCATAATTTTGAACCTACTGTAAATTAAGGCTTATTAAAATTATACAAGTGTGCCCTTGACATTTTAAAAGAAATGTTGAGCGAATGTTTACTTCACCACTTAAATTAGGAAACTATTTTAAATTCAAAACATTATATGCAATCAAAAATGCTTTTTACCTCTAAAAGTGATGCTATATTAAACCACAGAAAAGAAGCCAATTTGAAAAATGTAATGCAATTTTTAGATATTTCTTTTATTATGTCCACTCTCCAAACTAAAATTTGTATATAGGCTAATCACCCCCCAAACCTTGACCTTGCAAAGTTTAAATGTTTCTGTGAGGCTTATAAGTATACTTACCAGCCCTTGTTCCCTTGGCTGTCTTCTGCTGCTGCAACATGCCTTTTCCATTAACTCTGACTGGTGGAGGAACCAGACAGAAGTCAGTTACTGCAGAAGTATACCTTTATCCAAAATAATAATTAAGAAACAACAAAAAACTTTTCTTCCTCCCCCATCTGAAAAATAAACACCAGACTTAAAGGAAGACTTGAAAAAAAAAACCTAGAAATTATTATTGTAATAATGATGGTTTTCATATTCCCAACTTAATCTGAGATCTTCGACCCTGCAACACACTTACTATTAGAGATGGCCAAACTTTCGAAAGTTCGGTCCGTTTTCAAACTTTCGAACTATATGGAAAGTTCGAAAGTTCGAAAATGGACCCATTAAAGTCAATGGGAGTCAAATAGTTCGAAAAGTTCTAATGAAATACAATTAAAATATCAATGGTAACTTAATGTAAATGGCTGTCGGACCTGGGAAATGGTCTGGGGAACATGTTCGAATATCCAGGACATTCGAAAAATCAGTTTTACTCTTACTGGCGCTATTTTCAAGCTCTCGCGTTCGAACATTCGATGTTCGCACCTAGGTATCATGTACATTTTACTTGCGGATTCGATGCTCGCGTATAGACTTTAATGGACACTTTACTCGCGGATTCGATGTTCGCGCCTAGATACCATGGACACTTTATTCGCGGATTCGATGCTCGCGTATAGGTATAATAGACATTTTACTCACATATTCGAACGGTCGAACATTCGATATTTATCGAAAGTCCGAAAATATCAAAAATCCAGGTCCGGGATAGTTCGAGAAGTCCGAATTCGTTTGAATTTGAATAGTTCGGCTCGAACGCGGGTTCGAGTTCTAGTCTATCTCTACTTACTATAACAAAATGTATTTTATAAATATAAAATTATTTATAAATAATATAACCATCCATATTGTTTATAAAATAATTCACATTCTTTAACTAAGTATTTTATTTTAGCTTTCTAAACCATAGGTTTTAAATATAAATTCATGTTTATTTATGACAGTTCGTATTTAAACAAGGATTCATTAACATCCTTTCAGTTTTCTTAAAAAGAAAAGTTGCTTCAGTATGTCTTTGCAGCAGAATATCAATTTATAATGAATAGCAGGAAGTGGCACTTCTATTTTAAACTGTAAACATGGTATAGCTAGTTGACATCCTCTTGACACATTGATTCTGAATTGCCAAATGCAGTTTTCATGCTCCTAGTGCAGATAGTGTCCAATTATATACTTTTCAACTTACTCACAATAGTGAGATCTGAGCCAAAGGAATCAAGCTATTGACAACCAGATGAGCACACAAACTGTCGTATTTTGCATCTTGAAGTCAGTCCTGCAGAAGTAGAACAGCCATTGAATATTATGAATATATGCAATGCAAAACATCAATGACTGATCTACCACATCACATGTGCATGCAAGAGATAAAACTGGGACAATACACTTTTATGTGAGTCCTTTTAGATTTCTTTAGAGTTTGTAAATGGCATTGCATACCTGTACTCCCATCTTTTCTCCTCTAGCTGCTGACAAACCAAGTTGACTGCACAGGGGATAGCTGTCATCGCATCAGAATTTGGTCTTCAGAGGGATAAAATAAAATGTGTTTACTATGGAGAAAGTGTCCAGGTTCTTAAAAAATAAAAATCACCATTTTCTTAAAAATTAGTAAGTTTAACAGAAATGACACTACATTCTAAACATGTATTATTTGTTTTCTTGGAAAACAGATTATACACTGCAGGTGTCTAAAATAGCATTCCTATGACTGGCTGTGTTTTAAATGCATTACAAAGCAAGGAGTTAAAGATGTTATACACCAAAAGTTGTCTGAAAAAATGACATATTTTATCTGTATTTGGACCTGGGAACTTTTGCCTCATTGGTAGAACCATGAAACATTGTAGAGTTGCACATTTAATTTTAAAGGGCGTCTATATTGGGGGGGGGGGGATTAAATGCCCATTTCTGAAAACAATAACAAAGAAAGAAAAAATAATTAATGCACATTCCTGGGCCTCATACAATATCATATTATCTGCATACATTTTAAACAAAGGGGTTTTAGTATGCATTACTGTGATCACATGAATAAAAAAGCCTTCCAACCACTTTAAGGCAACCACAGTATGGAAAGTCCTAACTTCCAGACGGGGGTTACCTTGGTTTGACCACTCTCCCCCATTGAATTGATTTCTCCCCATACCAGGGTTCACTGCACACATAGTGGGAAGACTACCATAGAGAAGAACTCTATCTTCCACTTCAGGCCAATGGGACATCACCTTCCTTGGCCTTCAACTTGTATATGTATATGTTGGTTAAATGTTTTTAGTGTTGTTTTTTAAGTTTCCTCATTGCTATTAAGAAAGTGTTATCCTTAAATTGTCTATGGCATATAATATTCAAAACCCTATTACACCCAAATGAGGAGCCCTCTTGGCCTTTTGGCTTACATTTGTAGCCACCACTTTTCTAACCTCAACAATGGTATGAATAATATGACTGAATGTTAAGGCGCCTAAGGTCTATTAGAAAGAGATGGCTGCAGAGCAGAGAGGCCAACAGACTTAGGGCTGATATCCTTTTAATAAAGTTCTTATAGTTTAAATTAGTACTAATTTTACCAATCAGATTTTAGCTTTCAAATGTTAAATAAGATCTAATTGGTTGGGGCAAAATTAGCACCATTTTAAAGGAAAAGGACTTTTATTGAATAACCTTGAAAATGTTTCCCAAAATTATTCTGCTGTAAACATCACGTGTAAAGCAGGAGTTGCCATACCCATACAAAGAAATTTACCATTTAGACTGACCAAACTACACATAGATCCCAATGGAAGATATATCATTCTAGAGGGCACTTGTCTTATGCAATTTCTAAACCTCTAACATGGGTTAGAAAAAAACCCTATCATCCTTTCTTACCAAACTCTCAACTATCCCAGGCTCTCTATAAATTGTATTGGGTAATATTAACATGCACTTCTCAAACACCGACAGACACTCTCTGACAGAAACACTCCCTTCCCGGGAAACACAACAGCTCTCGCAGGGATTTTGTAGCCTCATTAGACAGCACAGACTTTATGACAATTTAAATACATCCTCTAAATTCTTTACATTTTACTCTTTCTCACACCAACCACATGTCAGACTTGATTACATATTTGTCTCCCACACTCTGTTACCATCAATAACATCCACCCTAGCAGGCTCACCTACATGGTCAGATCATAGCTCTGTGGTTATTGGCCTACACCTTCAGACGTTGCCTCTAGAACATGTTGAAACGAGAACCTCCTTAAATACCACTAGGAAAAGTGATTATACAATATTTTCAAGAAAATGATGGGTCGTTCCATTGCAAATCACAATGTGGGTGGCCCATAAGGCTCTTTGGCATGGTTGCTACTCGCATTTAAAAAAAAAGGCTCTACCTCTTCTCGCAAAGCACTAACAAGAGATCTACATCAAGCAGAACAAACTCTTTACACAAACCCATACAGTGGCTTTAGACAAACCCATAGCTGTACTATTACAATTACAAATTACAATTACAAAATCTTAACAAAAATTTGCACCCCTGTTACCCAATATTATTCATAAAGATCAAGGATTTATATTGCACAGGCAATCAGGTTATAATACAAGGAGAGTCCTGGATATTATAGAAATTTTGAATAAATATCAGAGGGATTGGTCCTACTTGGCCTAGATGCCAAGAAGGCCTTCTATAGGCTGAGCTGGCCTTTTTTTTGCCAAATTAAACTACCTTGGTATTCATGGGGAGTTTCTTCAAACTCTCCTATCTTTATATTTGCACAGTTTGACTGTGATTTATTTTCCAATAGCTACTTCCAAATGTTTTAGTATTATAAATGGTACAAGGCTGGGGTGCCCACTCTTACCATTCCTATATGCCCTTTGTCTTGAGCCCCTCGCTTGACATATTTGCAATCTCATGTGTGATTTCCTTATTCGCTAAATCTATTCCAAATCTACATAACACCTTAACAGAATACAGCTTTATATCAGGCTACAAACAAAGTAAGTCAGAGGCCCTCCCCCATTAATCTGACCACCCAGCAAATAGACCTACGGAAAAAAAAATTTGCCTACACCTGGAAACAAGATTCCCTTACTTATCTAGGGATTCATATCACACAGTCCACAACTCAGTTTGTAGCAAACTTCCCACACCTGCTGCAAGATACCCAAACCCTACTTAACAAATGTAAAACCAACACTTTATCATGGTTTTGCAGAATCTTAACTATCAAAATCTTCACGCTGCTTCTGGTAATAATCAAGGGCAGCATTCAAAAGTTTTGCTTAGGGAGCAAATAACCTAGAAGTGCCCCAGATCCAGTTATGGAAAACCCAGCACTTGCTCTTTGTCTACAATCACATCCATATGCTGAGTGGACAAATGGAAAAATATATACACTGCGAGAGCTAACAGACCCAATCACCAATCATACGTATGACTTTCACACTTTGCAAAACCTCAAAAAGTTACCATCTAGACTTCTCTTCTTATTCCTACAATTTAAATATTACTACCAAGCATTGTACCCCAATATATTCCTACCCCGTCCTTTTGCTTTTGAGTAAGTAGCTCAAACAGGCCCCCTCCAGAGTCATCTGGTATCAACACTATATAGTATCCTGGCAATTTCACCCGAAAATTTCACCCCCCAGTCACACCCAAATGAATGACTGACTGGGATACTTGCTTGGGAAGAGGAACCAGCAAGGAAAATTGGATGGATATATGGAGCACAGCAGCAAAATCATCTATATGTAAATCTACGATAACGATTGTGATCCTGGATTTACGATCGCCCATAAATTACCATTTCGGTAGTTTACTACCGCATGTTACTCTACGAACAAACGTAAATGTAAGATCACCAGCATGCATTCATGGCCACAGTTGTACAGTAACAAAAACCTGTTATATTGCAAGCTTGCGATGCTGCAGGTTTTTAAATCTGGCACTATATTCCAAAGAATAATGCGCTTTCAAGAGGAATAGCAGCTCTTCACGCATCTCACCAATTTTGTAGCCAGTGGAATATCCCCATAATCAATTGATTGTTATATATTTAGAGAGATGATGAAACTGTGGTGAATGCAAAATCTTTTCCCTCCGAGAAGTAAATTGACTATGAACCTTCATTTGTTGTTAGATGGGAATGTATATTTAATATTATCTGTAAAGAATTCTTATTTTCCAAGTTTTATTAATGATGATTATATATTCTGAAAAAACTCCAATTTCCTGTGATACAAGATGCTTGCACTAAATAGATATATTTAATACTCTATATCTAAGCACAGAGATGCACAAAGACAGAGATGGATGGATTGTTTATTTATAAAACATATGTTGGAAGAAGAAAGGAATGTAAGTTTAAAGTTTTCTAAAATGTATTTCAAAAATTAAGTATTTGGGTAAAACAAGCAAAAAAAGCTTTACCAACACCAGTAATACAGTGTACTTTTTATTACTGTCTCATCATTATTTGATTATTTAATTTCATAATACCTTTACTATTCTTACTTTAATTTACATTGTAGCAGTTGCCATTCAGTTAAAGAAATCTTTACGAAAATCTACCAGGTCATCAGTAAATTCAATGTATCCACCATTAAAGCCAGTTAGTTAGAAACCATATATAGCAAAGTAAAACTTGTGAAATACTCCTTCCTGTTTATTGTTGGCCAGATGCTTTGATTATTGTTGCTGTTTCATAAAAGTCTCTCAAAATATTACATTTTGATAATCCATAGAATTCAGGAGTTAATGTTTTATTTTAAAACTATAATAATCTTATTAATTAGCCTCACATGACTTGGAGTAATATAATTTCCCCCCTGCACTTTTGTGTGAAATACATGGTGAAAAGTAGTTAAGTTATGGCTAATAAACATTGTCTGAAGAGTTTTTTTTCTGCCCCCTTCACCCAAACAAAAAAAATAAAATAAAATAATCAAATTGCCTGAATATATATATTCTGTTATTTCGCAAAGCAAAATAGGATTAGGTGCAACTACAAAAACTTGATTTACTGAATTACCTTGATTAAACTGAACTGAGTACATACTAATTCAATCAAGTAAATTTTTTGCTGAAAAGACAAAATATGGGATTCTACTCATTGTAATGCCCAAAGAATTTAATAAGTATCCTCATTTTACAATGTAATGTGAGTAAAATTCAACTGAATTACCTTTATTGTTACCTTGAATTACGGACCCGGATTAGCTACATTATATTAATGTTGGATCGATTGCAGTAAAATCTTTAACCAGAAAACATCAATCACAGGTCATTTATAACCCATATAGTATCCTAATTTGGCTAATCTCTGTATGAATATTGAATTTTTATTGCTTTCTAACCACAAATTTAAAGGAAAATGAGAAGCAATTTTTATTATGTTTTTTAATTATAAGGCAATATTTCCTGCAGGTTTTTCTTAAAACGTATTTGCCTCTAAAGGTTTTATACAACATCTTTTCCCAACTATTAAAATAAATATTCCTAGGGTACCATAGAAAAAGAACCCACATTATATGTTTAAAATGTATTATTTTTTTTAATTGTCCTGTTCCTAATTTGCTAGCACTTTTTTTATATATTTAAAGAGCAATTATTGTAACATTAATAGTACAGTGGCGTAACTAGGAGTCAATGGGGCCCCTAGCAAAACTATTATAAGCGCCCTTTCCCTGCTTTATCTACGGCATTTTACTGGGGAGAGGCTGCATCTGTCATAGGGAAAGTAAAAATTTTCAAAGCTTGGTTTACATGGTTTACATTAACCAATCAGATTTTCCGAAATATGATTGGTTACTGTAAACCATGTAAACCAAGCATTGAAAAATTGACCAATCAGAAACGGATTAGGCTTTTCTGCAAACCTATATAAAGAGCTGCAAACCTCCGTGAAGCTCAGAAATCATCTCAGTAGATGGCAGAAAAAGAAGCGGCTAGCAACATCGGCCCCAAAGGGCTTAATGGCTGGATTGTGGGGCATTTGACAATCCGCGAGCGGACGTTTTTGGGAATCTCCGGCCGTTTCAGAGGTTTTTTGGAAGTGCCCGTTTGAGGCGTGCCGAACGTTAGAAAATCCTTGTACATTCAAGAATTCTCGATTGTTCGAAGATTTTGGAAAATAGTCCTGCGAGTCCGAAAAATCAAACTAGTTCGAACTCGAACTAGTTCAAATAGTTCAAGTTCATAAAGTTTGGCTCTAGTCCACCCCTACTTAATACTGAATTCCGTATATACATGTCATCTGCAGTGAGCCTGCCTGGCATCGGCGACTTCAGTGGTGTTGGTGTCACTAGCCTGAAGACGTTGCGTCAGATCAAGATGCCGGTAACATTGGCTCATTGAGGCCACCGGAACGGGAGGTACCTTATTAGTGCCGCAAGGGCCCTTACAAGGGCCGGGAAAGGGGGTCCCGGTTCAAGGGACCCCTTAAGCCCCAAAGGGCCCTTGTCAAGGCCGCAAGGGTCTTTGTCAGGGCCGCAAAGGCACTTATAAGTTCTGGGGAGGGGGGTCCCGGTTCGAGCCCCAAAGGGCCCTTGTCAGGGCCGCAAGGGCCCTTCCAAAAAAGGCACTTATAAGTGCCAGGGAGGGTATTGGTTCGAGCTACGGTCCCGGTTTTGAGCTGCAGGACCCCCGAACGTCCAGCCGGATTGTCGGCCAGCGATCTGCGAGTGACCGATTTCCGGAATCTCCGGACATTCGGGGATTTTCGGAAGCGGGCGTTCAAGTTTTACTGAACATTCATAAATCCTCGAATTTTTGAGGATTAATTTAAGCGACACTCTGTAACCGGAATTAGCGTGCGTGTGCGCTACGTCCAGTTTTTATGCTATTCCCCGCACACTGATGTGTTCCCCAGACCATCTCCCAGGTCCCAGAGGCCTGTAAGGTAAGTTTACCCTGCCATATTTCAAAAGTTCATTCAAACTTTACGAACTATTTACCCCCCATTGACTTTAATGGGTCCATTTTCAGACTTTCGAACTTTCAAACTTTTTTAGAAGATTCAAAGTTCAAAAATGGGCCAAACTTTATGAAGTTCGGCCATCTCTAGTATTAAGTGTCATTGTTTTTATTTTGTTGTTGATAAATTAAGATGGGTAGGGATAGTTAGTATAGGATAGGGAGGAAAAGAAAAAAGTGGGTAGATAGTAGTATACAATGTTTTATACAATATTCATTTCTTCTTGTTAACATGTATTAATTGGTGGTATAATACATAGTATCGATACATGTGAGAGTATTAGCATTGACAATAAGTTGTAGTAGCACGACAGGCAATCCGGTTGTATTACCCGCAGATCGTACAATCGGATTGTAGCGTCTATGGCCACCTTTAGAGAAACCACTCAGTGGCAAATGTGTAGTCTTCCATTTATCCATTTTATAATATTGTTTACTGTCCTTGCATCTGCTATATTTTGCAGTATGACCAGACAAAGACTTTTACTTGGGGAGGATGTTAATGTTTTTAGAATTTGTGCCAGGTGATTAGGTCTTGTTTAAAAGTTTTAAAAAGAGGAACATTGTTTGATTTATATAATGAGGAATATTGTGGTGTTAAATGATACCTAAGTATTCGATAAGTAAATATTTCCATTGGATGTTATAGTAAGGGCTGAGTTTTTAAATTACATCTTGGGGAATTAGTATGGGTAGAGCTTGGGATTTGGAAACATTAAATGTAAATACAGAGAGCTGTTGAAAGTCAGTGAGAAAATACATTAGAGTAGGGGGAGAGGTGCAGGCTGATTTGATGTATAGCAAGAAAATAATGATATTTTGTGTGTGGTGTAATTTACTGTTATTCCTTGGATATCAATGGGCTGTCTGATGAAGATTGCTAGTGGTTCTATTGGTGCAAATAGTAAGGGAGATAAGGGGCAGCCTTATCCCCTTAATCCATTGAGCATGATGTATACCTAGAAGGAGTGGTATAATTTTTCAAATTGGAATATTGGCGGACAATTGAATTATTTTAGGACTGTAAATGTAACATATCTTGGAAATAAATTAATACCTTCCATTGGCTAAGTAAGCAAGTACATCCACAAATGAGACAGGAGACCAATGAAAGGTGTAAAATAAAAATCATCAAATCATCAAATGTCTGATTTTATGTGCTAGGTGCCCCTCAGGACTATATGCAGGAGAAACAGGACAGGCCCTGAAACAAAGGATGAACTCCCATAGGCTGACAATTAATAACAATAAAAGAGATGTCTCTCTGGGTGCCCATTTCTGAAAATTTTAGATCCCAAAAGCAGGAGTTAGAATGGGAATGTAAACTGGAAACTCAGGACTCTGGAATCAGCAAAGATCTAAACTTCATGTGCCACTACAATTATCAGAACAAATTCCTCAAAACCATCTAAACATCTTAATTATACCAGGCACTTAAGGTGACGTGTATCTGACTGTGCTAATTTTTTTATACCTGCTGTGCTCATTGAATGTATATTTACTGTTTTATTGAAGAAAATTATTTTATTTCAAATTCTGGATATTTTTAAATGTTATCTCCCAGGTCTCAGAGCCATGTACACTAGATTACCATTGCTATTTTATTTTTATTTTATTATAAACTTTTCAAATTTTTTGCTCCCATTTGACTTTAATGGGTCTGATTTCAGAGTTCGAAAATCTGAAATCGGAACAGATTTTAGGAAGTTTGTCCATCTGTACTAACCATGTAATCTCATGGATTTTGAAATATGCTTAGGAAGAGAAAGTCAATTCTAGAGTATGTATGATTTAAGGATGAGAAGTAAGTCTTTTTCAGTGGGAAAGTGTTCTCTCCATATATCTAATATGTGGGTGGTAGGAAGGTTTTTTTTAAATTTTGGCGTCTGAGGAATAATTGAGGTTTGTACCATGTTAGCCATAAGTAAGAAAAGAAAAGTAGAGCTATGATACCTTTTATTGGCTAACTAGATAAAAAAAAAATAAGCAAGCTTTCAGAAGTCCTAAGCCCCCTTCATCAGGCTGGATGGAGTCTGAGGGAAAAGTGTGTGTGTGGGACGGTGGTTGTCAGATGTTTGCAACAGAAAACTGTGTTACTTGTAAAAGCAGGATATCTGGTTTCAAATCTGAAAATTTCTGAAAGCATTTGTTCATTTTTGGGGGCTATTCAAACACAGTAAATTTTGTAAATTTCAGGAAGTTAAGAGAGAGAAAGAAGATGGAGGGGAAGAAGGTTAGTGAAGGAAGGGTAGGATTTTAGAAGGTAGGGTCTTATAGGGAGTATAGATGGCCTAATGTTTGGTTCAGATTAAAAAATCTATAGTTCAATTATTCAAAAACAGACCTATTAAAGTCAATGGGGGAAAATAGTTTGAAAAGCTCTGATAAAATACAGTTAAAATAGCAATGGTAACTTACTAAAAATGGCTCTGGGACCTGAGAAATGGTCTGGCTAACTTTCCTCACGATCTGACAATTTTCGAGCATCCGCATTGAATTTTTGAGGGTTACCTAAATTGAACGCTACAATCAAGGGTTATCCTCAAAGTTGAGGGTTAGCAAGCACCACATTTGAGGGTTATGGCCGAATTTGAGGGTTAGCGAATGCTACATTTAAGGGTTTTCACCGTATTTTAGGGTTGCCCAACGCCGCATTTAAGGGTTATGGGTGAATTCAAGGGTTAGTGAACAGTACATTGGAGGTTTGTTGCCAAATTTGAGGGTTACCGATCCCAGCATTTGAGGGTTATGGTCGAATTTTACAGTTAGGGAATGCTACATTTTAGGGTTAACCCCTGAATTCAAGGGCTAGCGAGCAACGCATTCTAGTGTTATGGAGCGCTGAAGGTGAGGGTTAACTATTTGAAAATTTGATAATCCTCAAATTTTTGATAATTATTGAAAATATGTCTGCTTGTTTGAAAAACCCAAAAGTTCGTATTTCAGAGAGTTAAAAAAGTCTGAGTTCGTACAAAGTCATAAAATACGCCTTGAACTCGGGTTCAAGTTTGAGTTCTAGTCCATCCCTTATAGGGGGACACAGCAAGCGAGTTGTTACAAGCTAGGGAATATCTACTAGAGCCTAGGGGGTATAGTGGCCTAGTCACTCACAAATCAGGAAAGCGACATCTGCCATACACTCCATCACTATACTAAGTACAGTAATAAAATCAACTACATGTAAACCGCAATTTAAATTTAACTATATTGGGGGAAATTGTGTTGATTCGTAGAGCTGACAAAAGTAAGCAAAAGTTTACATGGAAACATTGCAATAAAATCAACATACTATAAAAAAGTCACCAAAGACTTTAAGCATAAACCTTTAAATTATCTAAAAATCTTTTTGCTAGTTAGTGAGGTAGAGTTCAGAGTATCATAAAATGTTAGTTGTAGAAAAGATACAAACTTTCAGATAATTATTGAACTTTTGATAATTATTGAACAATGAAATCGATATCCCTTGACTTTAACGCTCCATAGCCCTAGAACGCAGCGTTCAGTAACCTTCAAATTTGACAATAACCTTTGACTTTAGCACTCCATAAACCTCGAATGTGATGTTCGGTAACCCTCAAAATTGGCGATAACCTTCGAATGTTGATTTCGATTTCAATACCCTTCGAATTTGGCGATAACCCTCAAAAGTTGAGTTTGACTTTTACTGAAGTTCAGAATTTTGAAAACGAACCAAACTTTAGGAAGGAAGATCTATATTCAATATATCTACTAAGTTATTAGAGACATAGTATAAATCTTTAGATTATCAAAAACTTTTTGTTCATTTGTGAGATACAGTTTAGATAATATTATAAAATGGTAGGTGTAGAAAAGATGTGACTGATCTATATTCAACATCTACTAAGTAATCCATCTATTAAGTTGTTAAAGACATAATATGAAGGTTTTCAGTTACCATTTCATTACCTTTTATTACCTTTTATTTAGCATGGTTGGTGCCAAATCGGGGTAAACTTTAGGAGTGATGCCATCAATGTATGTCAAATTTTTGTGGCTTAAAGATTAGTAGTTTTTGGCTTTATAGTATTGCATTCTGACTATTATATCTCTGGGAGCATTGATGTTTTTTGAAGGAGGTCTTAATTCTCTGTAACATCTGTCCATTAGTAAATAAGTTGTTTCGTCTAGAACAATTTTCCAAGTCTTTTTGGGCTTTTTAGAGGTCAATTAATTGTTAATACATATCTTGTACCTGGGTTTCTAGTGTGCCTATATGGTTTGGAGTTTTGTTACATAACCCTGTGGTAATCCGCAACTAATTATTACAGCAATCCTACGCATTGATGCACAGAAAATGTATACCTGTTTATCTCTGCTGCACATTTCCTCCTGCAGGATAGTGATGTACCCGAACCTGAGTTTGTGTTTGTCATAGAATCTATGCTAGTGCACATACCAAAACAAATTTTTGTATAGTTATGATGAGTGTTAAAATAAAAAGCCTATGATGAAAATAAGTCACACTTTCCAATGTAATATCGGGTCAGCATTGGTTAAACTTATTATTTTCTGGGACTGTGGCATTTTCTAATAATGGCACAGGCACCAGATGCAAAAGAAAAAACATTCATAGTGTGAAATAAGCATCTTAAAAAAAGAGGCGGATCTTCCAGGATCCATACATGCTGGGATCCCGCGATTCAGTAACCCTCCTTTTAATTAAAATAAAAAGGTATTACTACATCTCCCGATAAATTAGGCCCCTGAAAGTGCATTGATCATCTTTGTAGTAGGTGTAATACAGGTGCATTAAGACAATGCCCTATTCTAGGACCTTTGTCAAGTCATATAGATCCACACAACATCATCACTTTACAAATTAATATCCATAAACAGATAATCACTTACATTAATAAACTGTAACCAGATCATTGTAATGGTTTTTTTAGTAATCCTTTTCACACTTTACGCCAATGTAAAAACATAATTTAAGAACAAAGTGACTACGAGGATAGGATACTTTTCTATTGAACAATGATGTGTTATTGTGTTTTTCACATTCAAAAATAATATTGCATTTCATAATCCGAAATAATAATTTACCATAATCATCTTTTATTATAAATGTAAAAACTGCAACATTAGTACAATAAAATATGAAGTATAAAGGGTGCATATACACCGTGTAAAGAATCAACATTTTCAAAGCAGCATTTTCATTAAAATGTACCAAAGTTGAACACCTTCTGTAGTTTAACGGCATGAAATCATGGATTTAATTTTCACTGGAAACAATCAAGATTCGTATCTTCTATCTCTAAATGTAATAACCGTGAAATAGCTTTAATAGAACAGAAAAGTAGAAACTCATAAATCTTTGAACCAAAAAACACTAAACAAGTAAGCAGGGAAAAAGTCCAAAAACTGATGCATAAAAATATTCTCATATCTTCCAAAAGAAAATGTTTAAATGAGAATAAATGTAACCATATATCATTTAAATTAATTAATTTAAAAAGGGGATAAAATAAAAGTTAAATCAGACTTAGGCAGCAAAAACTAGTTGCTCCCTTTGAAGCAAAATTCCTTCCTGTCTCCAAGTGGCAATCGGAAATATCCCTGGATATACTTTATATATATAAACTTATATATATCAATAGCAGTAACTTGCAACATTCCTTGTTTGCAGAAACTCATCCAACTTTTTATTGAAACTGACCAATGAACCTGCCATAACAACGTCCACTGGAAGACAGTTCCATAGCTTTACCGTTCTCACAGTGAAAAACCCTTTCCAAACTTGAAGCCTAAACTTCTTTTCTTCAAGTCTTAAGGGATGTCCGCGAGTCCTCTGACATATTCTATTGGTGAACAATGCCCCAGATAGTTTATTGTATGGCCCGTCAATGTATTGATATACAGTAATCATATCCCCACTCCCTTTTCTCCAGCGTACATAATTGTAACTTATCCAATCACTCTATACATTCAAGCTATCCCAATCCCCTTATTAATTTAGTTGGCCCTTCTCTGAACTCCATTTCAAAGATGTCCTTTTGTACACAGGATTCCAAAATTGCACTGCATATATAATGAAGCCTTACCAATGCTTTGTAAAGAGGGAGAATAACATTCTTCTCCTTGAACCCATACCTCTCTTTATACAAGAAAATACCATACAGCCTTTGGTTGTTGCTGCCTGGCACTGCTCGCCACCTTTAAATTTGTTATCCACCAAAACTGCAAGATCCTTTTTCAACAGGGATTCACTTAAAGGGCATCTATAGTTAAAAAAACACATTGCCCCTTTGCAAAGTTAAATTCATGCACTCTGTGCTGCCTTTATCCTATCTCTGTCAGTGACTTATCAAGCTTATCATGTGCAGTAGGAGTTAAAAGTTCAACATCCTGAAAAACACACCCACGCACAGTGGCCAATAGAAAGCAAGCTGTCCTGGAGACACGGAAGAAGAAGGAGAACAGTACAGTTTACAATCATCAATCAGTGAAAGCTATTAAGAAGGGGGTCAAGTGCAGCCTTATATCTACCATCAAAGCTACCTCTCTCCCCCTGCTAATGCTCTTATCTCTATGTTTATTACAGAGCAGGGAGGGGGGTCACAGGGATTTGATTGACAGTCCAAGTAGGAGTAGAGGCATGCAATCACGTTTTCTTCTAACTGGTGTATTTCAGGACAGAGAGGGAATTTGAAAAAAGAGAAGACACTCTGGGGGTTGTGGGGAATTATAGAACACATGGAAAGAAAGAAAAAAAAAGTTCATTTTCCCACTATAGATGCCCTTTAACACAGAGCCATTTATAGTAAAAGCAGCAGCACAAGTCCAAAATGCATCACCTTCCATTTCTCAACATTGAATCTCATCTGCCACTTAGTAGCCCAATGTGACAATCTATCTAGATCAACATACACAAAGAGGCAGTGGCCAGGCACCTATTCCTCTATATATCCTATCCTTGCAATTTTAAAATGTTGTAATAAAGATGGAAATTTTTAACTATACTTTGGATTGAGCCTAATAGGATATATAGAGTAATAGGTGCCGGGCCACTGCCTCTTTGTGTATGTTGTTTGAACTTAAAGGAGTGTGGACAGACTCCCAGCCTTGATTGAGCACGCCCCCAAAGGAATTGAAGCAAAGTCCGGGTAAATCACGTGACCGCGATTGGAAGTAAACCGCGCAATACCACTGGAGCCCAGAGTAAAGACGGAACCAGGGATGCGGATGCTTCATGCAGCAGAAAGGTACTGGAGCCGATGGAGGTTTGGAGCCACCTGTATATTCCTTAATCTATCTAGATCCCCCTGCAACAATTGCACATCCTCTGAAGCTTTTATTGATCAACAAAGTTTTGTGTCATCAGCAAACACAGAAACCTTGCTGACAAAACCCTTTTCCAAATCATTAATAAATAGATTAAATAGAAGTGGCCCCAACACAGAACCCTGTAGCACTTTAGTCCATTCTGATGAAGCCCTATTAACAGCATCCTATTCATCAACCAATTTTCTATCCATGTACATATGTGCCACCCCAGACCAACAGAGCTTATACATTAGTCACCTATGGGGGACTGTTGCCAAAGCCTTTGCAAATCCAAGTATACCACATCTACTGTTATGCCAGAGGCTACATTTCTACTTACTTTTCATAAAAGCCAAGCAAGTTAGTTTGACAAGATCTATTCCTCCTAAATCCATGCTGGTTACTACTTATAATACTACTTATAATGTCAGTCCTTGAAACATACTCCAGAACATGTTCCTTTATAAAACTTTCCAGTATCTTCAGCCACCACTGATGTTAAACTTACAGGCCTGTAATTACCTGGCTGTGAACAACTACCTTTTTTGAAAATTGGAATATTTGGAATAAACTGGAACATCAGCTTTTTTCCAATCCAGATGCACACATCCGGACCTGAAAAAATAAGAAACAATGGCCTAGATAAAACTGAACTTAGCTCCTTAAGGACCCGAGGATGTATTTTATCCGGTCCAGGAGATTTATTAATATTAACCTTATTTAGTTATTTCTGTACCATATCCTCGGTTAACCAAAGGGCACTTGCATCTTTCATACCGAAATTGCTACTATAATCTATGATATCTGTACTTGGATCTTTTACAGTGTATACAGAGGTAAAAAGCTATTCAAGACATTTGCTTTATCTCCATCCAACATAACTAACTAATCCCCCCTTAATTAATGGCGCCACATTTTCAGTCATCTTCTTACTATTAACATATTTACAAATTATTTTTAGGATTAATGATGCTTTGTTCAGCTATCCTAACTTCATTATTAACTTTAGCTAGCTTGATTGCTTTCTTACACACCTTCTTCAGCCACATGGGCGCAGATTTTTTTTACATTTATTTCCAAAGGGTATAAACTTTCCTGGGAAATGGATTAAAAACACAGTACACTTATGTTCAGTACCTTTACCTGATAATACCTTATCCCAATTGACATGCTGAAGAGCTACTTTTAACCTGGGAAAATTTGCTTTCCCGAAATAAAAGTCTTTGTTAACAAAAAGTCTTTGTTCGATAACATACTCTTAATGACATTTCATGGTCACTATTCCCTAAGCCTCCAGTTACCTTTATATCTAAAATACACTCCACAATGTTAGATATTACCAGATCCAACAGAGCTCCTTTTCTAGTGTAGAATTCCCACTTGACAAGTGAAAATAAAATGCAGTTATCTAACTGCCCTTCATCTCTACTCTTTACTTGAATTGTCATCATCTCAATGTAAAGGGATAGGTAACGCCCACTGGGGTGGGTAACAAGATGCAAATCAAGCCTTCACACTGGGATTGCTCCAGCTATGGCTGTAATTCTTGCCACACTAAAGGCTTTACGAATGGGCCCCCTTCCCCAACATAACAGAAACTGTGATGTACTGGTAAAGGTGACAGGAGGCTGTTGTTTCTGATGTTAGTCAGGTTGTATCGCCTTAAAGGGACACAAAAGTAATCAGCCTACTCCTAGTTAGTACTAGAGATGTTCGAAACTGATGAGTTTCGTCCCGTTTTCGGATTTTCGAATTTTCAAAAAAATTCAAAAATTTCGAAAATCCGAAAACAGACCCATAGAAGTCTATGGGAAAAAAAAATTCGAAAGTTTCTATCACTTTGAAGGGTGAAATAGTAATAGTAGGTTACTGTAAATAACACAGGGACCTGGGGAATGGTCTGGGGAACTAATAAATATAAGTAAAACTCATTTAAAATCTATCTTTCCTCATAATCGGGCTGTTTTCGAGCTTTCGCGGGCTAGTTTCGAGGGTTACCAAAATCGAACACTACTTTCGAGGGTTACCGATATCACAAATACGAGGGTTACCGAAACCAGCTTGTACATTCGAGGGTTGACGAAATCGGCACAAACATTCGAGGGTTACCGAAATCGATCGCTACTTTTCGAGGGTTGATGGACTTACAATTTCGAGGGTTACCAGAATTCGTACAATTATCGAGGGTTACCGAAATCGATCCCTACCTACGATACAAGTTTTCGAGGGTTACCGAAATCAATCCCCACCTACGATACAAGTTTTCGAGGGTTACCGAAATCGATCCCCCACCTACGATACAAGTTTTCGAGGGTTACCGAAATCGATCCATACTTTCGAGGGTTACCGAAAACGGTGATAAAAAGTTTCGTCGGGACTTCGAAACCGCCGGATTCGATTCGAAACTGGGTTCTATTAGAACCCAAAGTACATCTCTAGTTAGTACGTATTCCCCCCTCTCTCTGTGCTCAGTTCTTCACAAAATCTGTGACACAGCTATAATGGGTGACCATGTACAGTGGAGATGGGCTGTGTCTAAGAAAAGTCAGCTACAGCCACTAGCATTTCCCTTTGCATAGCAGCTCTGGCTGCTGTTTGAATTAAATAATAAGATTTTCTTACAGCTACAGGAGTTTGGAGTGTGTTTTTTTTTTGGAGTTTGTAAAACAACATAAACACGATAGGAAACAGGAACCGATCCCGAAATATAGAGATAAATATACCCCCAAAAGGAAGGAACGGATTAGGTTCTTTACCCCTCCAGAAATCAATTGATTCTAAAGAAGTTACATTTTAATGAGAGGGAAGGTGATTCCTCTGATACTAATTTTCCTATGAGGTCCATTTCTTCGACTGGGTCAAATAGATCAGCCTCTTCTACTTCATCTTTTTTACAGGGAGATCTATCAATGAGGGACGAGGAAGATTTGGAGATTCCAATAAGACGGAATTACCGGGATCACCTGCGGAGAAAACCAGAGTCTGAAGAGGAAGGCGTCATGGGACGCAACAGAAAAAATCCCAAGGTTTGGAAACGTTACAAAGTATAAAAGGATGTGATAGTAATACCGTATATACTCGAGTATAAGCCGAGGTTTTTAGGTTTTAAAATAAACCTAAAAACCTTACCTCGGCTTATACTCGAGTCAAGGTCCTTCCTTACCCCGATCGATGTTGCTTAACTTCAAATCCGGCTGCCACAAGCTGGGTAAGTCCTGTGGGTTTGCCGGCTGATGTCACTACTCGGCGCCGGGCTGTAAGAGGCGCCGAGTAGTGACGTCAGCCGACAAACCCACAGGACTTACCCAGCGTGCCGCAGCCGGATATGGAGTTAAGCAACAGGAGCTTTACTGCACTGCTGGAATCAAGGAAGACCATGTCCTGAGCCCAGGTCCTCACTCTCCTATTTGCTGCTTGGTGGTTAGACCGGGTCAGTAGGCAGTGACTACAGGAACCAGAAAAAGAGCAGCTTCAAAATACAAAGGGCTGTAGCACTGAAATATCAATTCTGAGAGCAGTAAAAGTAAAGAAATAGGGCTTAGATTTATACAAATACTGTGTTTTACTGTAGTTGTAGTTTCCAAACATACAGATGTTTGGAAACTACAACTCCCAGCATGCTTTAGTTGCTGGGAGTTGTAGTTTTCAAACATCTATATGGGAATTCTGCTGTCCATTTACAGGTCAACTTAAGCCTTAAACAATACTGAATCAGAAGGCAGTAGTGGTCATATTTCCTAACCTCGGCTTATACTCGAGTCAATCAATTTTTCCTACTTTTTAGGTAAAAAGGGTACCTCGGCTTATTCTCGGGTTGGCTTATACTCGAGTATATACGGTAATGTGATTAACCTTTCTAAATACACTTGATCTGAATCTGAACTAAGTCTTTTGAATAAAGGTCTCAACTTTGTCCCTAATGGACCAGGTGATAAATTTGAAACTTTGATTGAGGTGAATCGATTTATCCGAAGGCTGACTTTAATGAGACATTTTTCCAATCCTCATACTTCAGACACAAGTGATTCTACGAATGTGGTAACTGATTGTGTGAGTGTGGGGGTACCTGATACAGAAGGGGCCTCCTCTGTTCCTAACCTGGATTGGCTTTTCCAGGATCATGTGACTTGCCTTCAATTACAGGAACTAAATGATTGTACAATTATGAATGGTATTGAGAATAGTAATACTGTTATACATACAGGTTTGTGTAAAAAATCCACTTTTTACCCTATTCAGAGTAAGGGTCAAAATTTGGATCTTTTCTATAGGATATTATCTGTGGAATTAGGATCATGAACCCAGAAGGGAACAAAGAGAAACTTGTTTATAAATATAATAACTTGAACAAGGGCAAATATGCAGCATTGAAAAGTTTACAGAGTAACAACGAAATAGTGGTGAGAGCTGCTGACAAAGGAAGCTCCATACTAATTTTAGATAAAGCATATTACCAATCAGAAGCCCTTGCACAATTGGGAGATTCAGAAATGTACATGATACTTCCTAATGACCCCACTGGTGTGTTTAAAGAAAAATTTACATCACTTATCCAATGGGGTAAGGTTCAATGATGTTTCTAACCCTCCCTGACTCCGTGTATCTGGAAGCTTTAAATGTGGCCATATTAGATGTACGGTGTGCCCATTCATGAATGACTAAGAAGTTCACTAGTACTACAAATGGGAAAACTTTTACTATGAAATTCTATGCTAATTGTAAAACTAAATATATTATTTACTTAGCCACATTTGAATGCGGTTTACAGTATGTGGGGAAAACAATTAGAAAAGCTGCCCAGAGAATATCAGAACATCTACTGGCCGTATCGAAAGGAGAGACTAAATCAGCTATAGCTAATAGAGATGTCCGAACTTCGCAAAATCCGGTCCACTCGAGGATCCGCGAATTTTCGAAAAAATCCGAAAATTCGAAAATCCGCGAGCGGACCCATTAAAATGAAAAATACCCTAGAAATTACGAGATTTTTCGTATTTTCGAAAATATGTATTTTCGAAAATACATGTAATCCTCGTAATTTTGAAAATTTTCGAAAATATGTATTTATGGAAATAAGATAAATTCGAAAATTTTTGAAAATTGCGTGAAAACTCGTAATTTCGAAAATGTTCGAAAATACGAAAAATTTGCGAATCAGAAGTTCGGAAGGCAGAAAATCTGGAAAAATCCGCCGTTCGCGAATGGGATAAATCCGCGGCGGATCCGGGTTCGGATCCGCGAACCGGCCATCCCTAATAGCTAAGCATCTGTTAGAGGTACATGGAGGTAGGACGTGTATTTGCTTCCAGATTATAGACAGAGAGATAAGTGATCAACATAAAGGCCAGGATGAGAAAGCGCTCCTGAAAAAGGAGGCTTTTTGGATTAGTAAACTTGAAACAATTATACCGGCGGGTTTGAATAGAGAGTTTGAACTCTCCTGTTTCCTAAATGTATGAAATTACAAGAAAGTTTTATTTTAACCATTCCTGATAATTTTCCTCTCTTGTTTTTGGGCTATAAGATGGCCCGAGTAGAGTCTCAGAGTTAAGTCTTAATGTGGTTTAATATCCTATTTTTGTACTACCAACCATACTTATGTGAAATAAGGATATACATTTTAAAATCTTTATAAGAATATCACACAAATGTATCTGTGTATACTTACATCACTGGGCTTCATTTATCATCTTTATTCACCATCTACTATTTATTATACATTATCTATTTAATATTGGGTAACTATAAATGTTTTGATAGTTATGGGTGAGAAAACACTGCTAGCCAGGCACTGCATGTATTGCTTTCGAATTGGACACATGGTACTGAATACATTTTATACACATCTGTGTAACGAAGTGAGTCTGTTTAAGTGGATACATTGTGCTCAATGTTGCATAACAATATGTTTTAGACATATTTGTAATTTTATCCCCATACCTGTAATAGCCTAGTCGGATGGCTAGGGTTATATACGTGAGGGTGATAGTATATACTATGAATGTTTTATATGTTTGGATTACCTGCAGGTTTTGGTTTTAATCCTGTGGTGTATTAGTTTTAAAGCTGTGTATACATCGGTGTGAGTAGTCTGTATTCTCTTTTTTCCCCTTTCTGTATCCTTGTCTCTCTTCTATTGGTCCTCCTTGTATCTGCCCCCTCTTTTGATAAATTTTCTATTTAAGATGCATTGGGTGGATCCCTCTTCAGCCTTTGAGGAAGTGACGTTGTTACGAAATGTGTCAGGCTGCTACTCCCTCCCACCTCTCCTGTGTTTGTACTTTGGACTGTTCACTATGAAGTTTTTTGGTTTTAATATGTTACAATAAAAAGAAGTTTTACAGCAACGAGATGTCTGTCCCTCTATCTTTCATTTGTTGAATCGACCATGGTGTCAAGTCGGTAGTTTGCTGGAGACTACCTGGATGATTGGAGCTCCGTTTCAGCTGTGTACATGGGGTAAGGGGATTACGCTCCCAGCTGCTATTTGTTTTTTCTTACCTAAAAGGAATACAGATTAGACTCAATAGAAAAAGGACTTGAGTGTTATTGTGGACCATAGAATTCTCTAAGAAGTGTAACGCTAAAAATATACTGTACTATCATGTATAAGAAGGAGCTTATAAATATAGCTTTATAGAAGGAAGGCATCATTTGTTCTTGTCTAGTTTAGTGTATTGGGGGGCATGCACTATTTGAATAGAGGAGACTGTGGTTTTTCGTTGGTTTGGGGGGCTGGGTTTTTATGGTGGAGGAGTTAAACTTTATGGACTATTGCATTATATTAACCCAAATTAACTATGCACTTATGTAAAGTACAGGGACCTTCCTAGACCTTTTGTCACCTAAAATAACAATTTAAAGCTACCCCCGTATCTCCCTGTGGCACACAAACCTGGTAAATGTGTGTGTTTTTTGAAGAGAGGTGTGGTAGGATAACTAACACTAATTGGTGAACTGGAGGGTTGACTAATTATTAACTGGTAAATTCATTTTTTTTAAATTTTCCAAAACATGAAAATAGTAAGATGATAGTCTTTCAAGTTGCATCTGTGTTGCAAGAGACTTTACATAGGAATAATATAGGATGGTGGGAGCCTTAATACTGTATATACTTGAGTATAAGTCGATCCAAGTATAAGTCGAGGTACCTATTTTTACCTGAAAAATGTGTAAAAACTGATTGACTCGAGTATAAGCTGAGGGTAGAAATTAGTTGCCCTTTAAATGGACAGCAGAATTCACATACATGAATCCTATACAGTAATAGCCAAATCCAGTACCAGTAACTCCCAATTCCTTGGCCCTCCAGATGTTTGTTTTGCTGGGAGTTTCAGTTTCTAAACATGTGGGGTGGCATGGTTCAGTAAACTTTTAATTAAGCGTACCATCATTTACAATTCTCCTGAACCCCATATTGTAAAGGGCCCTCTGACCCGATATAGTAAAAGGCCCTCTGGCCCCCATATAGTAAAGGGAACTCTGACCCCATATAGTAAAGGGCCCTCTGACTCCCATATAGTAAAGGACTCTCTGATCCCAATAGTTAAAAATGTCACCTTAGAGTTGTAGTTTCAAGCTGTCACTTGCACTGTACAAGCAGCTGTTTTTGCCCCAAACTGAGAAGACCCATCAGATTTACAGCATCCAGATGAACAGTGACAGTGCTGAGTGAGCCCAGCAGCCAGACTAGAGGAAGCAGGAAGGATTGTAAAGGCAGAACAGCTCCTGTAACTTTCTATGCAGGTTAACACAGCGCCACCTACTGGTTACTATCCGCAATTGCAGAATTTGGATCTAAATTAGGACTTGACCCGAGTATAAGTCGAGGTTCGGTTTTCAGGCTAACTTTAAAGAGTATATACGGTATTCCATGCAATTACACTTAATTATTTAATTATAGATATACAATAGATTGGTATGGTGTGATATTTTATTACTATTAAAACACAAAACTGATGTTAGAATAAAGCCTGCAAGCCTCTTTTGAATTAGGGAGTCAGTTCAACATTAGACCAATGGTAAGTGTTCTGTTTTTGTTGGTTTACTTGGCAGGGGCAATGGTTGAAGCACGGTAGACATGAACAATGACTTCCCTCTATCTATATTGAAAATTGCGGGTATACCAATGTGATTAAATGTTACTGTGTACACCATTCTAACATATTAGTTATTGTATTTTTTTCTCCTTAAACCATGTGTGGCATTTATACAGGTATAGAACACAACACTTTCTTTAGTTTAGTTTAGTAGATATACAGTAAAATATTTCTAAAACAAATCCATTTGTGGATACACGTAAACATTCTTTCACTCATATGTAAAATGAAGTAGAAAAATTACACAGTTACTTTTTTCATTGGTGTGAGTAAACTTGTCTTTTTCATCACTAGTTTGATTTATGTACATTGCATATTACTTTCAGGCAATAAAAAAAGATCATCCTTTTAATTATTCTAATTATAGTGCATTAGTAATCTGTCTTTTTTAAGGTGTTGTAATTATTCATATCCTTGTTAGGTTTTGGATTTTATGTCATTCTTTTGCTTCGCAGTGGAAAATAAGCCAAGAGTGTATAGAAAAATCAAATGAAGAAAAGTGTATTACTCCATTCCATCCATATTCCATATTCCATCCAACATGAAAAATACAAAAACATCTGTTACTAAATAGGGTACCTTAGTAAAAGCACCACTAGTGTGGCCCAATTGACGTGGGCGATATTTTTTTTGCGCTCTGATTGTGCAACATTGGCCTATTGCAATGCCTCCATGTAACATAGTAACATAGTAATTAGGGTTGAATAAAGACATAGGGGCATATTTATAAAAAACTTTATTAATGCAAAAAATTACCACCGCACATCGCGGCCGCGAAATTAGCGCTATCACCGTATTTATAATGGCGAGCGCTAATGCCGCGATACATGTATCGCGGCCGCAATGTCCAGCAGTAATTTTAAGTCCCTTCGCAGCGATACTGCAATTGCGCAATTTTGACGCTTAAAGTTACAAAGATCGCCGCGAAGGGACTTAAAATCCTTCCCGGCACCTCTGCTAAGGGGGCTGGGCATACACCCACCCTGCCCTCGACCACCCGCGCCACACTGGGTCGACCCCAGTTAACCCCTCCTAGCCTCCTGTTCCGAGATTGCCGCGAGTGGGGAAGGGGTTGGCAGGGGCTGCTGGGAAGGGTGGCGGGTGTTCGCCGCCACAGGGGGTCGAGGGCGGGGTGGGCATGCCTCCCGGGTGGGTGCGATCACCCACCGTGGGTTGTCTTCCCCTTCTGCCGCAGGGCGGCTAGTATCAGCTGCTTTCGCCACCTTGAAGGTGGCGAAGCAAAACAGCCGATACTAGCAATGCGAAACAGTTACCGCCGCTTTATAAATAGAAGCGGCGGTAACAGGTAAGTATCGGCGTGAAGAGTTAACTTTTTGCGGCCGTTTCCAAACATTAATAAATCACGTTAAACTGCGATTTATGCAGAAAGGTTGGCGAAAACGGCTGCGAAAAGTTAAAAGAGCCCTTGGGCGACGTCTTCTTTCTTCCAGTCCCGGCGACACCAGCTCCGCTGAGGCCGCCGCCCCCCCGAGAGGTACCCCTGCGGCCGCCATGCTTGGTTTACATGCTTTACATTAACCAATCAGATTTCAGAACTTTCCAGAAATCTGATTGGTTAATGTAAAGCATGTAAACCAAGCATTAAAAAATTGACCAATCTGAAACGGATTAGGGATTTCTGCAAACCTATATAAAGAGGTGCATTCCGCCGCGGAACTCAGATGGCATCGCAGTAGATGGCTGAAGACAGAAGAAAGAAGCGGCTGGCAACATCGGCTCCTCTGAGGCCGGTGGTGCCAGTGGGCTCACTTGCGGCCGCAGTGAGCCTGCCTGGCATCAGCAACCTGAGTGGTCTTGGTGTCGCCAGCCCGAAGACGTCGCGTCAGATCAAGACGCCAGCAACATCGGTCTCGGGGGTCAGCGGCCTTAGCAGAGCTGGTGTCCACCGGACTGGAAGAAAGAAGACGCCGCCCAAGGGCTCTTTTAAGAGCCACACACTGGGGGTCGACCCCCGCCAAAGGCACTTGTCAGTGCCGCAAAGGCTCTGATAGGGCCAGGGAGGGGGGGTCCCGGTTCGAGCTGCAGGACACTTTAAGCCCCAAAAGACCCTTCTCAGGGCCCTGCTGGAGGGTGCCTCCAGCCCCTCCCAGCGGGCCCTTCCCCTCCCCGCCAGCGGCGGGGCAGGGGGCTTGGAGGGGCTGCTGGGGACCACCCGCCGTGGCCCCTTCCCAGCAGCCCCTCCTAGCCTCCTGTTCCGAGATTGCCGCGAGTGGGGAAGGGGTTGGCAGGGGCTGCTGGGAAGCGGTGGCGGGTGTTCGCCGCCACAGGGGGTCGAGGGCGGGGTGGGCATGCCTCCCGGGGTGGGTGCGATCACCCACCGTGGGTTGTCTTCCCACCTTCTGCCGCAGGGCGGCTAGTATCAGCTGCTTTCGCCACCTTGAAGGTGGCGAAGCAAAACAGCCGATACTAGCAATGCGAAACAGTTACCGCCGCTTTATAAATAGAAGCGGCGGTAACAGGTAAGTATCGGCGTGAAGAGTTAACTTTTTGCGGCCGTTTCCAAACATTAATAAATCACGTTAAACGCGATTTATGCAGAAAGGTTGGCGAAAACGGCTGCGAAAAGTTAACGATGCTTTATAAATATGCCCCATAGTCCATCAAGTCCAACCTATTCACTTTTTTTAAAAACCCTTCCTAACAGTTGATCCAGAGGAAGGCAAAAAACACAGCTAATATAAATATCAATATTTTTTAGTTTTAGAAACTTATCCAGGCCATTTTTAAAGCTATTCAATGAACTTGCCATTACCACATCTGCTGGAAGACAGTTCCACAGTTTCACCACTCTCACTGTAAAGAAACCTTTCCTAACCTGAAGATGAAACTTATTTTCTTCCAACCTTAAAAGATGTCCACGAGTACTATTTGTGAACAATGTACCAGAGAGTTTATTGTATGGCCCATTAATATATTTGTATGAGGTGATAATATCCCCACACAAATGTTGCTTTTCCAACGTAAACATCCCTAACTTGTGCCTGCATATTTAATTCCCTCCATTCCCCCTCCACCGCATATTCTAAATGAGGCCTTACCAGTGCCTTGTAAAGAAGGAGAATAATATTTTTCTCTCTTGAATCTCTCTTGAATCTGTTTACACAAGACAATATCTTGCTAGCTCTAACATTGTTTGCTACAGCTAAGCCTGTTATCTACCAGAACTCCCAAATCTTTTTCCCAAATCTTCCATAACATTGTTTGCTACAGCTAAGTCTGTTATCTACCAGAACTCCCAAATCTTTTTCCATTACAGATTCACTTAACACAGAGTTATTTATGGTTTAGGTGGCACAGGGATTATTAAATCCCAAATGCATCACCTTACATTTATCAACATAGAATCTCATCTGCCATTCTGTCCCCCATTTTGATAATCTATCTAGGTCTGCTTGCAGCACTTGCACATCATTTGAAGTTTCCAAAGCTCTGCATAGTTTAGTGTCATCAGCAAACACAGAGACCTTGCTCTTAATGCCCCCTTATAAGTAGATTTAAAAGAAGCTGCCCCAGCACAGAACCCTGAGGCACTCCGCTTAGAACTTTCGCCCACATAGATGTAGCTACATTTACCACCACTCTCTGTTTGCGATCCAATAACCAATTCTTTATCCATAAACAAATGTTTTCTTCTAGGCCTACAGTCACTTCCTCATAAAAAACAATTACATTTGTCTGGCATGATCTATTTCTCATAAATCCATGCTCACTACTACTAATAAGATCAGTTCTGGAGACAAAGTCAAGGGTATGATCCAGTAACAACGTTTCCAGCACCTTCCCTACCACTGATGTTAGGCTTACAGGTCTATAGTTACCAGGCTGTGAACCACTACATTTTTTGAATATTGGTATTAAATTGGCTTTTTTCCATCCCCAGACCAAAGTGAATCTGAAAAGATGAGAAACAGTGGTCTAGATAGAACTGAACTAAGCTCTTTTAAAATCTGGGGATGCAATCCATCTGGTCCTGGGGCTTTATTGATATTTACTTTGTCTAGTTGTTTCCGTACCATATCCTCTGTCATTTCTCATTTCTCCCCTGCATATTATTACAATCCCTGCTGTAAGGATTAGGATTCTCTCATATAAATCGATGTATAAAAACGGTTTAGCAGATTAGCCTTTTTGGCATCCTCTACAACCATCTCAGCCCCATTGTTTAATGGTGCCACATTTTCGGTCCTCATCTTTTTAGCATTTATATACTTAAAAAACATTTTGGGGTTGGACTTGCTTTGTTTGGCAATCTGTATTTCATTTTCTATTTTAGCTAGATTAATTGCTTTTTTGCACTCTTTATTACAGCTTTTATGCTCCCTGTAAGACTGTTCAGTTCCCTCTGATTTCAAAATTTTAAAAGCCTTTTTCTTTTTTTCTATTTCCCTTTTTACCTGAGCATTAAACCATGCAGGAGTGGACCTAATTTTTTTTCACTTGTTCCCTAAAGGTACAAATTTTGAAATGTAAATATTTTAATATCCCTTTAAAAGTGGTCCACATTTGCTCAGTATCTTTACCTAGAAACAATTTCCTCCAGTCTATGAGCAGGAGTGATTCCTTTAACAGCATAAAATTAGCTTTCCTAAAGTTAAAAGTTTTTGTTAACCCAGTGCACTTTGTTTTTTTGCAACCTATATTAAATGACACTATATCATGATTACTATTCCCTAAGCTTCTCATTACCTTCATTTCCAAACTGAGCTCAGGGTTATTAGATATCACCAGATCCAACAACGCATTTTGTCTACCATCTGTGAAAGAAAATGTTCATATAGGAAATTTAAGAACTTTATTCCTGTTGGGGTGCTGGCAGCTCCCCATCTCCAATCTGTCAGGGTAGTTAAAATCCCCCATAACCAAAACATGCCCCATACCAGCAGCCTTCCCCAACTGCATATGGAGATTCATTTCCACCTCCTCCTGGCATTTGGCGGCTTATAACATACCCCAACAATTAATTTACTCACCTTCTGGCTTCCTGTACACAGCTCTACCCATGTTGTTTCTGCCATATTGTTTATACCCCATCTATTCCATCCTTTAGATTTGGCTTTAATCCCTATTTAACATACATACATACTCCCCATCCTTTCTTATTAACTCTGTTATGTCTAAATAAGGAGTAACCTTCAATATTTACTGAGCAGTCGTGTGAATCATTTAGCCATGTTTCTGCTATATCAATCACATCACACCTTTATAGCTATTAGTTCTAGTTCCCCAGTTTTTCCAGCCAGACTTCTTGCATTTGTAAACATATATTTTAGATTATCAATTGATTTACTTACATACTTGGATGTACATGCCTCCTTATATTCTATGCTTTCCCCTCCCCCTGTCTCCTCCCTCTGTTGGGTCATTAACCCCCTGATCCCTTACTTCTCCATCTACCCCTGTGTATTTCAACAGAAACAGAAAAGTCAGCCCAGTTCTCTAAAAACCCAAACACCATCTCCTTACACCACCCTCTTAGCCACGCATGTATACACCTAAGCTCCCGTTGCCTCCCTTGCGTAGCATGTGGCTGCAGTAGTATTTCTGAAATCACTGCCCTTGAGTTCCTTACTTTTAACTTGGCCCCTAACTCTCAGAAATAATTTTTAAGGACCTCACTTCCACCTCTAACTTTGTTATTGGCACCAATGGGAACCAAGACCCCTGGGTCACTCCCAGACCCACCCAATAATCTGTCTACACAATCCACCACATGCCAAACCCTAGCACCAGGCAGGCAAAACACTGTTTGGCATTTAGGGTCTTGGCGACAGATTATTCTATCTACCCTTCTAATAATGGAGTCCCCTACCACTACCACCTGCCTATCCTTCCTAGCCCCCAGTTCTCCCTCCCTTGTATTGGAGATGGCAGTCCCCTGGGTGCTCAAGGGAAATGGCCCACTCCATACATGCTACTTCCGAGCCATCGTCCTCCACATCTTTACATTGTAAAGTCATGTGTTAAAATCCACCTGTACTTTCTCTCCCACCCACTCTCTACACCCAATTGATTGCCAATGCTACCAGTTTTTGAAGGCTAATGTCAGATTTTTTTTTTATTCACATAGAATATACAAAATAGCAAATGTATCTATAATCTGCATTAAAACGGCATTATATTTTCAATCCAAGAACATGTTATGTTTAGATCGTGTTGAAAGATTAGTAGAATATGTTAACCATCTTACTATAACCTTGAAACATATGTACATACAGTAGATATAGATATTCTATTTCTATGTAATTCTAAAGAAACATGAAAGCCTTTCCATATCTACTGTGGGGGGGGGGGGGGATACAAATGCTGAGTACAATAATTCCTTTTTAACTGTTTAACAAAAGCAGAACATGTCGGTGCTATACAACAGACACAACATGAGACTGCTGCCTTACTGTAGCGATAACGTTTTTTAATCAAATTTAAATGCTGTCTGGTTTAATGCTAACAAAAACACAATGCAGAGAAACGGAAGACACTACATTGTATACATTGAGGGAATAATTTGCTTCTAGACTATCTATTAAAAATAGAATTAAATAAAAATAAACATTTTTTTATAAATATAATCATCAATCAATTATTTACATTAAATTATTAAATCAATTGTTTATAATATTACATTATTAAAAAAAAATCATCCTGCTCACAATTTATTTTTTTAGAATAACATTATTTTGTTCACTTTTTTGTTCCCTCAATTTCACAGAGCAAAACATCAAACACTGGGCTGGTTTAGTGATCTAAAGAATGGGGATTTTTCTTCCTCTAGAAGAATAAAAATAACAAAGTCTGTCTCTAAATGTCCCTGTATTTGTACTTTACAAAGGATCACACTTTTTTCTTTTATTACACAACGAACATTTTAACAAGCTACATACTTTTTATTTTTGGAAATTCTGGAATGCTGCCTGCTGAACCACACACATTCGTTTATAGTCCGTTTACTTTTTATAATAGGACACAGGCAAGTTTTTATAAAAATAGGAAATAAGAAAATGGAATGTCTGCACCTAAACAGTTCTACTCCCATCAGGGAAACAACATGGCTCTCTGGTGTACCATTATATTCAGTCACAGAGTTGGAATTGTCTTTGAAACAGATAATTTAAGAACACTAGAGGTGATATAGTGTGGCTGGTATAGCAAGTACATAGGACCTTGATCTGATGGATCAGAACAGATCAGATTGTTTTAAATCCCCAAATTAAATTGGATACCAATCTCACTGGATCTAGATTAAATTATCCAAAAACAAGTGCTGGAAAACCTGGCATTGTTCCCATTCCTTGACTCATAAAACAAATTGCACATGGAGTAAATGATCTAAAAGGTAAAAATATAACTGTTTATTATGGTACGTGCTTATTTATGACACAATGTCTCTGCTTCTCTGTTCCCCTTATTAAATTTGTTAATATTCTCTGTACCTTTTCCAGTCCTATCATGTCCTTTATTATATGTGCAAATTCTGGATGGTACTTTACTATTTACTATATCAATTTTCAAAGGGCATATCCACCCCCAAACTAAAATCAAACCCACTTCTGGCCCCACGGTGTAGTTTAAAAAAATCCTTACCTTACATCTCTGCTCCTTATGATTGCCCTGCAGTCATGCAGTGCTTACTAAAAGTCCAGGAAACTTAAGAGTGTGAGTTTTCTTCCTGCCAAAAGGTTCCTGTCTTGCTTCTGGGAGGTTGTGTGACATGTGCAAGGGAGCCCTCCCCCCCCTCCTTCCCACTCTCCAAATTCCTCCCTAGCTGCCTTACCATCTACCATTAAAATAATTTTGGTAGTGTAGGGCATCCCTGCCCCCCCCCAACCACCATGTCAGATAAATTAAAAAAGAATCAGAACTCTACTTACAGCCCTTCACTCCCACGGAACTCTGCATTGCCAGCCGATGCATCTGTGATTGGCTTTCTATCAGCCAATGACAGACACGACAGTCAGTCCAGCCCCTGTTTGCAAGTTCCAGCAAGCAGTGAACCTGATCAGTGTGCCGCAGGAGCAAGGGGCTGTAAGTACAGTCCTGATTCTTGGTTTAGTAATCTGACATAGCAGTTGAGGGTGGTGATGCCCTTCAACACATAGAAAGTTTTTTATTAGGGTGGACATGCCCTTTAAAGATACACCCGCCTAGGTCCTTGCATAAAGCATTCATTTTTAGGTCTTCATATAAGAAAACTATCAACAATTTGGTTTTCCATTAGCTCAAGAAGTCCAATAACAATGCTAAGAAGAATAAAATTGCTTACACGTACACATATGAAAACATAGAAGCCTCATTGTCCAAGCCTCATTACCCTCAGTGGATCGTGCTGCAGCTTGTTACTTGTCAAAGGAACAGATGTAGTTGTGGACTCATTGGGGCAGTCATAAAATCTTGACCTCAGAGGAGCAGGAAGCCATCAAGACTCATGCAGTAAAGGTAGGGTATGGGAAGCTAATAGAAGAACAAAAAAAAAAACACATTAGAAGTCACAGCTATCCAATAAGCTAAAGTAGATTTTACAGTGTACATACCCTTTAAGGGTACCTGGGGATGGTGTGAGGTATTCTGTGACTTCTAATATCCTTAAAATTTATATTGGAGTTACATTATCCACTATATAAGGTTATGATTGCTCCAGCATTCTTACAGTTATTAATTTATGGATAGGATACTGCATAGTTCAAAAAGAAAATATTTTCTGTTGTGGACTGATATATAAACTAGCCACAGCGAATTGTTATATCATTAAATATCTTTATCAAAAACAATATAACATTTGGGTTCTTTTAGCACCATATGTCCTTGTTAATGCTTGAACAATTTTATAAATGTTTTTCACAGGTTTTGCACATGCTTTTTTATACATTACTACCTCAGCCATCAGAAAGTGTCTTTTAGTTCCAGTGTCATAGGAGGCAGTTCCTGCAGTGCTGTTCTTTCTGTGCTTGACTGTAGAATACAATGAATTATTATTTTATCCTAGGTCTCCATTGTGTCTGCACTGTGAGAAATAGGTTCAGATGTTGTTTTAAAAATGTGAGACATCAATGTATAAATCAATATTACTGTAAAGAAACAGAATAATCTGACTGCACCCTCTCCAGCATTATATAACTGACTTTTAGTTACAGTACTATACTTGTTCCAGGAACTTCCTCCTGGCTCTGTTACTGCAACTGAAACGCATGAAGTGACTCTGGTCTTTTTTTTTTTCTTTTTCTCTATCTCCATCTATTCCGCATATGAACATGAGGTTAATGTTTGTACATTTTGTTTACAAATATTCAATTACATTAATAATAAAAAAGAATGTATTAAGACACAGTAAATATGCCAATGTATGTTGAAATTAAAGCTTCATAAAATCAAAAACAATAATGCTGAGTTAATTTAAATGCTAGGAAAACACATCAGAGAGTGGAAATTCAAATAGTTGGAAAAAATCGAAAAGTTAAATATTGAAAATTCGAAAATCATTTTTGAAAATTCAAAAATTGAGATTGAAAATTTGAAAATGTAATCAAAAGTCAATCATTGGAAAATGAAAATTAAAAAATTTAAAATTGTGGTCAAAAAAATAAAAAAGTCTGCTTCAATTGGGTTCAAATAAGATTTTTGGTATTGGGTACTAGAGATGACTGAAAAGTTCGAATTCGGACCCATTAAAGTCAAAGGGGGAGTGGTAGTTCAAAAAGCCTAACCTAACAATGGGTAGCTTACTGTAAATGGCTGTGGCACCTGGGAAATGGTCTGGGTAACATGTCACTATCATCAAAACTTGTTAAAACACTTCTTAAACATGGACAATTGTTGGATTTTGTGCAAGCTACATTCGAGGGTTACAGCCAATTCGAGGGTTAGCGAAAATAGAACCATAATTTCAAGGGTTACTGAAATTGAACAAAACTTTCGAGGATTACCGAAAACAAACGATACTTTTGAGGGTTAGCGAACAATACATTCGAAGGTTAGCGAAAATGATCCATACATTCGAGGGTTACCGAAAATGACCTATACTTTCGAGGGTTACCGAAAATCGAAGGCTGCATTCGAGGGTTAGCGAACAATACATTCTAGGGTTGGCAAAAATGGTCCGTACATTTGAGGGTTATCTGAAACGAATTATACTTTACAGGGTTAGCGAACGATACATTCTAGGGTTAGCGAATGGTCCGTAAATTCAATAATTATCGAATTTATGATAATTTTTGAAAATACAGACACGAGTCCAAAAAAAACAAACTAGTTTGAATAGTTTGAGTTCGAAACATTAGGCAAAGTTAGGCTCAAACTCGGGTTCGAGTGCGGTTTTGTGGCCATCTCTATTGGGTACATATTAATGCCCATTTTTGATTTATAAATAACAAATTTTTTTGTAGCATATAATATTATTTGTTTGTAAAACAAATTTGTACGGTATTTCTCAAAAGTGAGCACATACATTTTTGTTAATCATTTATTATATATTTTCATGGGCATTACTGAAAATATGACACTTTTATACAATATTAAGTAGTCAGTGTACAGCTTGTATAGCAATGTAAATTTGCTGTCCCCTTAAAATACCTTAACACAGCCATTAATGTCTAAACCATTTGCAACAAAAGTGAGTACAGCCCTACACATCAGAGCTGACGAAGCCTGCAGTCAGTGGACTGAAACGTGCAGTGGCCATTCCAAATATGCTGTGGTGAGACGCTGGAGTGAAGGAGATGTCTGAGGCTGGTTAATCCTATGGAAGCATTCTCTGTAAAGTTGCAGCTAAATACACAGTTTGGGTGAAGGTAAGGTGTGGACAGCACACAGAGTTAAAGGGTATGTCCACCCTTAAAACTGTTTTTTGATATAACCTTCCCCCTGGTCTCCCAGCCCCAACCACTTCATTTTTAGGTTTAGAAAGTGCCCCAAACTTTTACTTACCTCCCCTCTTTCCTCCGCAGCGCTGCCGGCCCTCTGCTTGCGAGAAAATGCAAGCAGAGGGGTGGGACCGGCAGTCGCGTCTGTGATTGGCTGAGCGGCGGGTAAGTAAAAGTGATTGGCTGAGAGGAGGTAAGTAAAAGTTTGGGGCACTTTCTAAACCTAAAAATGAAGCGGTTGGGGCTGGGAGACCAGGGGGAATACTATATCAAAGGGGATTGATGCTAGGGGGAGGAATCGGGCGGGGGGGAGAGGGAGGAGAGGGAGGGAGGGGGGAGGGAGGGGGAGAAGGGCTGCAGTACGCATGCCAAACTCCTGGTGGGCAGTTTTTGGGACTTTGGGGGGGACTACAGGAGAACCATATGGAGCTGGGATGTGAGGTAAGGATTAAACTACACTACATGATGGGGCCAGTAGTTGGGGGATTATAGTTTTGGGGGTGGATATGCCCTTTAAGTCCCGGATATCTGTTACAGTTCCTAGTGCCTTTACACATATAGGGGACATGGACAGTGGGAATGCATAAGACTGAATAACATGTGTTCCTATACAGGATATTTATATACTGGCCAATGTTGACAGGAATCCACAGGCAGTTTTCGGATCTTATGGAGTGAGGATGCTCGCTTTTGGCATTTCAGAACAATTATAATAAGTTCCTGAAAGGACATTTAATATTTTGACACTATGGGGATACTTATCTGTCATAATCCCTCCAGCATTGCTATATTGTCTCCCACTAGAGGAAATGATTTAAAACTGATTTTATTTATGTATGCACTTTATATCTATGTGTGGTTATTGCTAGTAATTTTTTTGTAAAGTTTAAATTGGGTGTACATAGCATTGGGTGCTAATATAAGGGATCTTTGTCTGGATCTTTAAGTGGTGGTTGACTATAGGTAAAACACTTTCATCTTTGTTCTCCTCACCTGGTTGCCCCACACACGATTGACACCATCTGAAGCAAATTAGTTGTTATTCTGTCTCATCAAAACTAGGTTCGGTCCACACCCAGGACTCATCCTTAATGTTTACAAGATAAACTCTTTGCTATATGGGGAATTACCTTTATTCATTATTTAGAACTGTAAATATATGTACTGTTTGATGTTATCCGGAATGTCACAGAGAGCAATACTGTGGAAAAGAGCCCATACACATATTCTAATTATACTAAAATTTTGCATGGAACACATAAAAAGAACTGAAAACAAATATCTACCATCATCCTGCAATGAAAAAAAAAATAGTTGAAATGAGCTTGAAGAAGCAGAGTCCCCATTCACAAAAAACACCCACCAAAAAATTATTACACAGTTGTATCACAGTGATTTAGGTTTGTGCTGCCCGTTAATTTGTTTGTTGACAAAAAAAGTTATGTCAGTATAAGAAATAACAAACCTCTATTCCTTATACTGACACATATTCAACTTTGTAGCAATGTATATGAAAAACAGAAATTATAAGATAATAAACAGTAAGATAAGAGATAATTAAACATAAGATAGAAATAAACAGCAAATACATATCATACAATGGAACATATATTGCCACATGCAATTGGTTGCAATCATTTGACCAATAATGAAATATTTTAATAATAGGTTACTAGCTTGTTACATTCTATTATTGAATTATTTTGTGAATGCTTCAACGTACTTTAAAATATAATCAGGGAGATTCAATAAAAGTTCTTATCGTTAAAAATGTTGCTAATTTTGCCCCAGCTAATCAGATTTCAAATGTTAAATAAGATCTGATTGGTTGGGGCAAAATTAGCAACATTTTTAACAATAAGAATATATTAGATATATGTTGAAATTTGACAATTAAATAATTAAGTATAATTAAAAGACTAAACTAACTTTAGCAATCTAGAAGAGGATAGCTAAAAAAGGCAAAATGTATGTTGCACTGAAATAGTGGGGAACTGCTTCATAAACAATAGTGCTTATTCACAAACAATAGTTATTGGAAATATAGTTTTCAGTGTCACAAACTTACCTGCCGCTCTGGTCCCGCGCGAGAATTTAAAAGCCGGCGTCCTCCTGGACCCGGTGCCCGATAGTAGCGTTAGCTACTCCTGGCTCCTTACTCACCTGCCTTGGATCCTGCTCCTTTCCTGCTCCTACTACTTACCTCATCTGTATCAAGTTACCTACCTTGCCTGTATCCAGTATCCAGCCTCCAGTTCCAGCAGCACCTTGTTCCAGCATTCAGCCTACAGTTCCCAGCAGCACCTTGTTCCTGTTTCCAGCTTACAGTTCCCAGCAGCACCTTTTTCCAGCATTCAGCCTACAGTTCCCAGCAGCACCTTGTTCCTGTTTCCAGCCTACAGTTCCCAGCAGCCCCTTGTTCCAGCATTCAGCCTACAGTTCCCAGCAGCACCTTGTTCCAGCATTCAGCCTACAGTTCCCAGCAGCACCTTGTTCCTGTTTCCAGCCTACAGTTCCCAGCAGCACCTTGTTCCAGGATTCAGCCTACAGTTCCCAGCAGCACCTTGTCCCTGTTTCCAGCCTACAATTCCCAGCAGCACCTTGTTCCAGCCTACAGTTCCCAGCAGCCATTGTGTCCCGCACTTTCCGGACTATCGGCCTCCTCCTAAAAGCGTACCTGTAAGTACCCCGGCCGTCCGGCCATTTATTACATTCAGGTTAATATTTCTGTAACACTCTTTCTTAAATTTCCTTTACAGTTTCTATTTTTAAATACATTTTTAAGAAGTAAACGGTGAACATTCAGAACCAACTGCAATTGATAAAAACATTTTCTAGGTTGAAAGTTCATCGCTGTGTTTTTATGCATGAAATATACTGTACAGTAAATGAAACTCTTGTGTATGTCCCCATGAAAAATGTTAAAACAAAATGCTATATGGTTTTACCATTAATAATGGAATATACAGATCACATCATTGTTTAGGTTAGTTTGCTTCCCCTTTATTACTGCAGAAGACCAAAGTACTTTACCTTCAAGTGCAAGGACTTGAACTTTCTCCATCACACATCAAGGACATTTTATAACTTTATGACTTACCAATGGGGAACACAACATTACCCAGTGCTTGGGTACAAGGGTCATTGATAATTGTTGGCATGTATTATCACTGGGTATATCCTAAAATGGCATAAATTAATAATTTTACATACTGATTATGACTCGGAGGGATTAAGATTGCATATTACATCATGTATTGCTCATCGCATAGTTTGTATTCTGAGAAAGTCCAAATTCTATTTGCTTCCCTTTTTTGCTGGTCAGAAAGCAGGGCAAATGTCTGCCTACATGTGCCAGCCCTAGGAATATTTTATCAAATAATTAGAATGACATGGTACTGACAAGATCAGGTTGAACTTTGTTTCTACTTCTACAGGTATTTATAAATGCTAAAAAGCAATTTCTAGTTTATAATTATTTAAAGGATTTTTTTTACAAGCTATATTTTATAAAAGTCACATCTGCATATTCAGTAGCAGAAGTAGTGTTATACAAGCCTTTGATATGATAATTTTGTACAACTTCAAAATTTCTATAATCACTGTATCTTCATTCATACTAATAAAACATGCACAGGATTAAAAATTGCATATGGAATGTAAAAAAAAAAGTTAACTGTATTGTTTAAAGGAGAACTAAATACTATTTTAAACCCATGTATAGTAACCTTAAAGGAGAACTAAAGTCCCAAGACAACATTGTCCCAATAGAGAGAGCACATTCACAAACGAACAACAAGCTGTGTCTCATGTCTCCCTTTGCTGTGGATGCTGGGTGATTTATGAAAATAACCTGTGTGTACTAAGGGTCAGCTCCCATAATTCACCTTATCTGGGAACACCCATCTAAGTGTCCGCCGGACACTTCACAGGAAACTGCAGTCTTGCTTCCTGGAAGCTGACAGCCAATCATGTTACAGCTCAGAGTTCCCTCCCTCTGACACAGAACACAGATACCAGTGCAGTTTTTGTGTAAACACATTAGAAATGCTCCTGTCCCTAACAATGATAAATTCCTATGCTTTACATACAAAAAAGAAAAGTAATCTTTGCAGTGTATGTCTTTGCTAGCATGGATGAAAGAAACAGAACATTTAACATTTCAGCAAAAAATAAAAGTAAGTATGGGGAATCGAACCAGCAACCTTCTATTCTGTGTCTTTCTAAAAAGAAAGCTTTCTACCACTAGGCCACAAAGGCTAAAATGAACATGGGGAATCGAACCTGTGTCCCAATAATCTGATTTTTTCCCCTAACCCAGCACTTTAGCAGAGAACGCCACAGGTGAACTCTCAATCAATAGAAGTAAATGTCAGTAAAATCAGTACACTGTTTTGTATTGCTACTGGAAGACTGTCAGCAATTCACACTGGTTGGTAAATAAATAACAGAGCTGCTATATATAAAGATTGTACATATGTAGAAACTTCATATTTTTCTAGAAACATGGAAACAAACAAACAAAAAAAGCACTAAACTCAGGCAGTAGACCATGTTATATTGTTTCATAAGTACGCTAGGGGATTTGAACTTGCGACTTCTTGGTCTGATTGTTTCTAACCACACAGCATTTACATGGTGCGCCACCAGCAAATCAACTGTGATTCCAGGTACATTTAGAGGCTTTATCTTTCACTAGAAAGAGATGCTAGAAACTCTTTGAAGCCAACATGGGCTATGAGTTGTACTGGCAACAAGATGGAAGCCTCCTTTGTTACAGAATCTATTACTCATATCTACTAAATGCAAATAACTAGAGAAGAATCTTTCAACGTGTAGGTGTTCTGGGGAGAAAAACTTCCACATTAGGATCTGAAAAACTGAAGTTTAGTTCTCCTTTAAAACACCCAAAGAACACCAATGGAGTTTAGGACACCAATCCAATAATAGCACATACCGCCTGAGGGACTGGATAAAGTAATAGTTAGATCCACCATATTGCTACTACTTGAAACATACAGCCTTGGATTCATGTGTGCTTTCTAGCCATTACCTTTGACCAGTCACATGCTTTCTTTTGGAGAATTTTAAACTTTCTTATTAATTAACCAACGCAAATTGAAAGCTGATGAACATATTGCTACTTTTTATCTTATGGTGCTCTCTCTTCTTATTTAGAGGATTTAGTTGTTCTTTAGACTGTTTTTCGCCAGATAACTCTGTTTCCATTTGAAAACGAAGTCTATGGCTACACATTTATTCACAGCTTCTCATCTCTCGGCAGCATTAATTGATCCACCAACAGAAAACACGAATTGTATCCTAGATTTTAGTATAATGTTCTGTATTTATCTACACCCATAATTTTATGTTATTACACTCCTTTCAAATTCTTGCCAACAATCTAGCACTCTAGCAGCTAATAAGATATTATAATATTTACCCTCTCACTGCAGATAATATATGGACATGTACCGGTTTCCTAAAAACTTTAGCAGCTAATGGCTACAATACATAATATTGAAAATGCACTTACAGGGAAGACTTTAGAGTTGACCATAAGAATTAATATCTTCATGGTAACATTGTTTTGTTTTGTTTTTTTTAATTATTGATTAGGTTGTAAGTTAAATTCTTTTAAGTCCATTTTACTTTGATGTGATTTCATTTCTGAAAAGTAAGAGGTAATGATGCATAAGATTATTTCTTACTGCTGTGGTAATACATTCATGTTCAGCTGATTTTAATAAAGTTTTTTTGTTTTTGACAATTGCAATGCAATGCATGGACTAGTCTGGGTTTGGACCTAACAAAAGGAAGTTTCCTGTGAGTGTAACGAACTTGTGAGTGGCCCTTTCTCTTAAGGACCTTGCTCTCAAGGACATAAAAAAAGGACATTGAAACAAGAAGGGCAATTAAACAAGGTTTGTGCGTCACTGTGTTGGTGTGGTGTATTAGAAGGGACAGTTTTGTCAGTACCATGCAGTGTGCATCGTGCCACATGTATAGGAACCTGGAGCAGACGTTCCGGGGAACCTATGTCTGTGTCAGGTGTGAGTGGGTTGCCCGTTTGGAAGCTGAGGTGGAGAGTCTAAGGGGGCAGCTTGCAGCATTGCGGGGATTGGCAGAACTGGGGGGTCAGCAGGCACTGGCTGGGGCCAGTATAGAGGTGGGTGGAAGAGGGACAAGAAAGGATGAGGAAGGAGGTAGTTTTGTTAGGGTTACTAGGGGAAGTGGGAGACGGAAGAGTAGGGGGGCTTCTTCCCAGATTGTCCATCCCAACAGATTTGCCGCCTTAGGTAATGAAGTGGAGGAGGACACCTCGGAATTAGCGTGTATGGAGGGGGCTAGTCCCTTGAGCACCCAGGGGACTGCCATCTCTGATACAAGGGAGGAGGAACGAAGGGTCAGGAATGCAAGGCAGGTGGTAGTGGTAGGGGACTCCATTATAAGGAAGATAGATAGGGTAATCTGCCGCCAAGACCCTACATGCCGAACTGTGTGTTGCCTGCCTGGTGCTAGGGTTCGGCATGTGGTGGATCGTGTAGACAGATTATTGGGTGGGGCCGGGTGTGACCCGGTGGTCTTGGTTCACATTGGTGCCAATGACAAAGTTAGAGGTGGAGGTGAGGTCCTTAAACCATGATTTCCAAGAACTAGGGGCCAAGATAAAAGCAAGGACCTCCAGGGTAGTGTTTTCAGAAATACTACCGCAGCCACGTGCTAAGCCAGGGAGACAGCGGGAGCTTAGGAGCATTAATGCGTGGCTAAGAGAGTGGTGTAAGGAAGAAGGGTTTGGGTTTATTGAGAACTGGGCAGACTTTGCTGTCGGCTACAGGCTCTTTAGTAGGGATGGGTTGTACCTCACTGATGGTGGTGCAGCTGTTTTAGGGGAGAAGATGGCTAGAGGGTTGGAGGAGATTTTAAACTAGGTTGGGGGGGGAGGGTATTAGCAGTCTCACTGGGATAGATTGTCCAGGAGGAAAGCAGGGTGTAGATAGGCCAGTGGTGGGTGGAAAGGGGGGTGCGGCTAGCATAGGGGATAGGGAGGAATGTGTATCAAAGTGTACGAATAAATTACAGGATCATAATCTAAAATGTATGTTTGCAAATGCGAGAAGCCTGGCTGACAAAATGGGTGAATTGGAAATGATGGCATTGAATGAAAAGTATGATGTAATAGGTATAGCAGAAACGTGGTTGAACAGTTCTCACGACTGGGCTGTAAATATAGAAGGATATGCCTTGTTTAGGCAGGACAGAAAAAAAAGGAAAGGGGGAGGAGTATGTGTTTATGTTAAAAAAGAATTGAAGCCAAATTTAAAAGAAGAGATAACTGGTGATATGGATGATAAAGTGGAGGCAATATGGGTGGAATTAGGCAACAGGAAAGGGGGTTTGGGGAGTGTGCTCATTATGGGGGACTTCAATTACCCTGACATTGATTGGTGTGGTGCAACTGCCATCACAGAAAAAGGCGATGAGTTCCTGAATTTGCTGCAGGATAATTTTCTCTCACAGGTGGTTGAGGTTCCTACTAGAAAAGGAGCTCTGTTGGATCTGGTAATATCTAACATTGTGGAGCGCATTATAGATATAAAGGTAACTGGAGGCTTAGGGAATAGTGACCATGAAATAGTGGCATTTGGACTTTGTTATCGAAAGGAAAAGTGCGCTGGGTTAACAAAGACATTTAATTTCAGGAAAGCAAATTTTCCCAGGTTAAAAGCAGCTCTTCAGAATGTCAACTGGGATAATGTATTATCAGGTAAAGGTACTGAACAGAAGTGGACTGTGTTCAAGGGGATTTTAAGCCAGTTCACATCTAAATTTATACCCTTGGGAAATAAATGTAAAAAAAAATAAATCCGCGCCCATGTGGCTGAATTCTGATGTAAAGAGGCAAATGGTAAGGAAGAAAAAGGCATTTAAAACCTTTAAGGCAGAGGGAACGGAAAGGGCCTGTAGGGAGTATAAAAACTGTAACAAGGAGTGTAAGAAAGCAATCAAACTAGCTAAAATTAATAATGAAGTTAGGATAGCTGAAGAAAGCATCACTAAGCCTAAACATTTTTTTAAGTATATTAATAGTAAGAAGATGAGGACTGAGAATGTGGCACCATTAATTAATGGGGATAAGTTAGTTACGGAGGACGGCGATAAAGCAAATGTCTTGAATAATTTTTTTCCCTCTGTATACACTATAGAAGATCCAAGTACAGATATCATAGAGTATAGTAGCAATAAAGGTATACAAGATTCAAGTTCACTTTGGTTAACCGAGGATATGGTACAGAAAGAACTAAATAAGGTTAATATTAATAAATCTCCTGGACCGGATAAAATACATCCTCGGGTACTTAAGGAGCTAATCTAGGCCATTGTTTCTTATTTTTGCTGATTCCCTCATGTCCGGTGGTGTGCCTCTGGATTGGAAAAAGGCTGATGTTATTCCAATATTCAAAAAGGGTAGTCGTTCACAGCCGGGTAATTACAGGCCTGTAAGTTTAACTTCAGTGGTGGGGAAGATCCTGGAAAGTTTAATAAGGGAACATGTTCTAGAGTATGTTTCAAGGACTGACATTATAAGTAGTAACCAGCATGGATTTAGGAGGAATAGATCTTGTCAAACTAACTTGCTTGGCTTTTATGAGGAAGTAAGTAGAAATTTAGACTCTGGTATAGCAGTAGATGTAGTTTACTTGGATTTTGCAAAGGCTTTTGATACAGTCCCCCATAGGTGACTAATGAATAAGCTAAGGTCTGTTGGTCTGGGGAGTCACATTTGTACATGGATAGGAAATTGGTTAAGGAATAGGATGCAGAGAGTAGTTGTTAATGGGGCTTCATCATTATGGACTAAAGTGCTAAGTGGGGTGCCACAGGGTTCTGTGTTGGGGCCGCTTCTATTTAATCTATTTATTAATGATTTGGAAGTGGGTATTGTCAGCAAGGTTTCTGTGTTTGCTGATGACACAAAACTTTGTCGACCATTAAAAACTTCAGAGGATGTGCAATCGTTGCAAAGGGATCTAGATAGATTATCACATTGGGCTGCTAAGTGGCAGATGAAATTCAATGTTGATAAATGTAAGGTGATGCATTTTGGACTTAAAAATACTTGTGCTACTTATACTATAAATGGCTCTGTGTTAAGTGAATCCCTGTTGGAAAGGGATCTTGGAGTTTTGGTGGATAACAAACTTAAAGGTAGCAAGCAGTGCCAGGCGGCAACAGCCAGAGCCAGCATGGTATTGTCTTGTATAAAGTGAGGTATGGATTCAAGGGAGGAAAATGTAATTCTCCCTCTTTACAAAGCATTGGTAAGGCCTCATTTGGAATATGCAGTGCAATTTTGGAATGGTTCAGAGAAGGGTTCAGAGAAGGGCAACTAAATTAATAAGGGGATTGGGGGAGCTTGAATATGAAGAGAGACTGGAAAAGTTACAATTATGTACGCTGGAGAAAAGGCGCTTGCGTGGGGATATGATTACTGTGTATAAATACATTAACGGGCCATACAATAAACTATCTGGGGCATTGTTCACCAATAGAACATGTCAAAGGACACGAGGTCATCCCTTAAGACTTGAAGAAAAAAGGTTTAGGCTTCAAGCTCGAAAAGGGTTTTTCACTGTGAGAACGGTAAAGCTATGGAACGGTTTCCAGTGGACGTGTTATGGCAGGTTCATTGGTCATTTTTAAAAAAAAGCTGGATGAGTTTCTGCAAACAAGGAATGTTACAAGTTACTGGTATTGATACATAAAGTAGAGTTGATCCAGGAAAATTTCCGATTGCCACTTGGAGTCAGGAAGGAATTTTTTCCCCCTTCATAAATTTGGTGGGTTTTTTTTGCCTTCCTCTGGATCAACAGTTAGGCAGGAAATGAGGATATTGCTAGATGGGTTGGACTGGATGGACGTATGTCTTTATTCAACCTCAAATACTATACTAATATATGATGAGTGGTCCCCTGGTCTAATGCTTCTTGGTGAGTTTCTGATCTAAAACTACAGGGAATTACAGTTTTTAAACATCTTCAGTTTAACATTAATAACTATAGAAATGTTTAATATAGAAATGATCAGATTTATTCCCTTATATGCTCACATATGTTTAACTATATTCTATATAGATAACAGTATAAGAGTGCATATTTAACAGTACAATTGTGCTTATATGTTGTATATGTGGCTCAGTAAATGGAAAAAATAATAAATAAGATTGCAAAATTCAATCAGAACAAAAGGAAACATTTCATTTCTAAAAATCCAATTACTAAGGAATAGATATGATCCATCAGATTGCATGTGGTATACTGGAATAGAATCTGCATTTTCAGTAAGTGTTCCTGGATGGCAAAGTTGTTTGTTGCCACAATGTGAACTTTTAATGAGGCCCAATGTGATACACACAAAATTTATAGCCTGCCTCATAAAGCTTTCTCATTAATCATTCACAACCACTTGATATAATTTCACTTACAGTAACTCTCCTTTATTATACTGTAACACAAAGTAAATAGCTCGAAAACCCCCCAATAATTTGTGATTACATGATTACATTTGAAATGAGTTTAATGTTTTGACAGCAGAAATATTACACAGGTCTCACACATACAGTACTAAGAACTGTGCATTGTGTATATCCAGGTATCCAAAAAGTGCCTTTTAACTGCACAGGAACTAACATTAGTAAACATAAACTGCACATGAATACTTTTAGGATGATGCACCGAGAGCCGCTATCAGCAACCCAGTGCAAGCAGCCCGACGATCTTATATGCCTACAGTGGCTCATGGTGCATCTCTTACTGACGTTTTTCTATTTTGGCACTTTTAACGCCAGCTTTAAAAGTGTACGTGCTTAAAGTGCCACAATAGAATGCCGCTTTCGGCATATAACATCGCTTGAGGTGGCTGCGCCGCTAACTTTCATGTTAGCCATGCAGCTGCCGCAATGAAGGAATTTAAGTCACGCTAACCGATATAACATCGATTAGCGTGACTTAAACTTCAGAACAGGAGCGGTGTGCCCGTTGGTGCCTTGTTTGACTAAAACGTTAGATGAAAATAGGCAGATTTATCATCTTACAGGGAGATTCAATAAAAGTTTTTGTCCTTAGGAATGGTGCTAATTTTGCCCCAACCAATCAGATATTATTTAACATTTGAAAGCTAACATTTGATTGGTTGGGGCAAAATTAGCACCATTTTCAACGATAAGAACTTTTATTGAAAAACCCTGTTAATATTTTAAATATTTAAATCAGGAAATTGTTGTAAAAAACCACAAACCATAAAACTGTATTATGTGCTCCACCCTGTCCTTTTTTTTAAAATAACCACTATCTCATTTCAGGCCAATGAATTAGTGCTGTCCGGCTGAAACATACATAACATACTGTTTGAAAGGTATAAGATTATGTGCCATTAATTCTCAGAGAGTCATATATTGCAGTGGCAATATAGATGTATATAGATGCAGTGGCAATATAGAGTGTATATAGATGCAGTGGCAATATAGATGTATATAGATGCAGTGGCATATGATGTATATAGATGCAGTGGCAATATAGATGTACATAGATGCAGTGACAATATAGATGTATATAGATGCAGTGACATAATATAGTATATGATGCCGTGGCATATGATGTATATAGATGCAGTGACAATATAGATGTATGCAGTGGCAATATAGATGTATTATAGATGCAGTGACAATATAGATGTATGCAGTGGCAATATAGGTGTATATAGATGCAGTGGCAATATAGATGTTTGAGATGTGTAATGTGTTTATTAATATTGGTAAAGGTTATTTATATCACTATGTAGTATTTTAAAGAATAAACAGGTATTAATGTATGCAAAATGTTAAATTATCAGCACATGCACTTTTATAAAGTATTAACAATTTAGCACTATATGCACTATATAGGCACTATAATGATGTATATGAATAATGAATTGCACAGAGCATGTTATCTCTTTAAATATAAAGCACCTTGTTGTTTAATTATGCCAATGGTTTAATTGATTAATCACTTGAGGTGAGTTACTCCATGCACTGAGAGTATAAATGTTTGGAAATGTTGATCACTTGATAGAGGCTTGGGAAATGGCAAAGACTTGCCCAAAACATTGCCATTATTTGTATGGAAATGGGGGGAATACATTTTGTGATATTCTACAAATCTGTACTCCTGCTGAAACTTTTGAACGCTGGACTGCCTTTTTGACCACAGGCAGTGGTTAGCAGCGGAATGGAGCAGTAACACACGGATACAGACTGGGTTTTATCATTTGACAAAGAGTTTCTGGAGGCATGGCATGACACTCTAACCCAATGTTCCCACCGTTTGATAGAATTAACTATTGATTATAACAAAACATAACATGCTAAAGTTTTGGAGGATATTCACCTTATAAATGAGAACTTATTGGGGAGAGATAAGAACAAAGGTGAGCTGTTCCAATTGGTAAAGGATAAACTTTCTAAACTGGAAATTGATATAATGAAAATTCGTCTGTATTCGGAAGTATTCGACAAGACTCATGGAGAAAAGCCCAATTGTACTTGGAAAACCCGGCAGAGGATTTGAAGAGAAACAACAGATTCGGGCTCAGTTTGGTGCTCTTACCTTTGAGGTGATTTCTAACAGTGTTCCCTTGTGTATAATCATCAGTGGTTGGGTCCCTGATAAACAAACATTAGTACTTAGACAACTAACTAAAGTATTTGGTTTATTTGTCTCTGTTGTCTGAGGGACTGATAACCATTGCTGCACTTACATATGTTAAATCGGCAGTATATTGATGTGGATCAGTAAAAGGCACAGTAGAAATTGAAGCTAAACACTCATGTCTCAGACTAATTCTACTTATAGTTTTGTTTTTTGTTTGGTTTTCTCTGTAAATTTACAATCAGTATGATCGTATTATATTTATGTTTTTACGTTTTTTACCGATTATATGTTGTGTTTATTAATTGCATGCATGCTATATGTGTACTGAATTTCCTGAGGATGCTGAGATCCTAATATTTGGGTTATTAACCCCTAGATCTAACTCTGGTTTTATATGATTAATTAATTTGGTACATTGTTTGGACCACTCGAGAAATTAATATTTGTCTGTACTAGATATATATTAAATATTTTAAAATATTTATCTTCCTCTGATATATATTTAATAAGTGTCAAATTTATATATTTTGGAAAATTAAATAGGACAAATTCATAAGAAATAAAATGGACTATAATCTAGATAAGGTAATGTAGGGGTTTAGCCAAGTGGTAGGTAGTAAAGCAAGAAACTTTAGAGCAGTAACCTCAACCTTCCCAACAGGCATCTTACGGTATATATCTGTATAACACCCGACCCGGCAGACCATAATAGAATCACAGGAGCAGAATGTCCACTTTGGAAATAATGTGTTGGCATGTGATAAGTATAAATAGAAATATTTATTTGGGAGAGGATTTGGGACCCCCCACTATGAAAATGATCAACAGAGACAAACTAAGAGATTTTAAAAGAAGGAAATAATTGGGGGCACAGTACACCGTGAGATACAACTTGAAAACCCAATAGAAAGTAATGTGGTTAATATTTTGAAGACTCTATTGAATGCGACTGATTTTAAGACATTTTATATTATCTTATGGCAGGGCCATAGAAAGTGCTTGATATTTTAATTGACTTGAATTTATCAGGAAACTCACTTTGAATCATCACTTTATGTTACATAATAATCCAACTGGAAGATATATATATATATATATATATATATATATATATATATATATATATATATATATATAAGTCAATGTATGTATGTATGTATTTGTGTTTGTAAGTTCCAGATGAACTTCCAAATGACTGGGACAATTTTCATGAGACTTGGTACATTTATGTATAAGGACCTGGGGAAAAGCATAGGCTACTTTACAACTTTTAAAAATGCCTCCGTACCCCCTTTTTTCGAAATTTTTTACATTAATTAACCTGTGTGCTGCCATCTGGTGGTGAATCAAGTTAAATGCACACCTTCCAAATGTCACAGATTATTCAGGACAGTACAATGCTTTGCTTCATTTTGTTGTGTTGTTGCTGTAATAGGATGATAGAGCTGTCAATCATGAGGAGCAGCAGACCATGTGATGTAACAATGTCATGTGACCACCTACTCGGTCACCTCCTCTCACTTGTGGTTCACCCAGAGTCAAGATTGAGAGATAAACTGACCAATCCAAGATAAGTCTCTTGTACTTGGGGTTGGGCAGGCAGCTACTTATGGACATCACAGTCGGCTAATGAACATGTAATTGTGCATCACAAGGTAATAAATCTCATTTTACTTTAGGAAAGACAATGACAGCTATGAATGGGATGGAGCTGCCACACTGCAATACAACTTCACTGTAAGGGGTTCATTTCACTTCACACCTTGTGTCTCTTTTCCCACAAACTACTGAAACCCCAGTATTAAAGGCCACGTACACACTCTTATTACTCACCTTTCTTTTCCATGGGTCATTGTTTTCTGGGGGACATTGTGTATCAATAATTCAATTTGATCGATAGCAGTAAAAAATAAATTCATGTGGGATGTTGTACCCTATTGTTAAAGGGGAAGTTGGTGCAAGAGAAGCTAAAGGGGAAGATAATGCGATACGCGTTAAAAGGGAAGTTGATGCGATACATGCTAAAGGGGAAGTTGATGTGATATGCACTAAAGGGGAAATTGATGCAATAGGTGCTAAAGGGGAAGTTGATGCAATACGGTTTAAAGGGAAAGGTGATACAATACCTGTTAAAGGGGAAATTGATGCAATATGCACTAAAGGGGAAATTGATGTGATAGGCGCTAAAGGGGAAGTTGATGTGATTTGTGCTTAAGGATAAATTGATGCGTTAGGTGCTAAAGGGAAAGTTGATGCGATATGTGTTAAAGGGGAAGTTGATGCCATGTACGCTTAAGGGGAAATTGATGTGATAGGCACTAAAGAGGAAGTTGATGCGATACGCCCTATATAGGGGAAGTTGATGCAATACATTTTAAAGGGGAAGTTGATGCAATACGCGTTAAAGGGGAAGTTGATGCAATACGCGCTATAGGGGAAGTTGATTTGCTGCACACTAAAGGGGAAATTGATGCCAAACTCGCTAAAGAGGAAGTTGATGCCATACACGCTAAAGGGGAAATTGATGTGATAGGCACTAAAGGGGAAGTTGATGCGATAGGCACTAAAGGAGAAGTTAATGCGATACGTGCTTAAGGGGAAGTTGATGCGATATGCGCTAAGGGAGAAATTAATGCAATAGGTGCTAAAAGGGAAGTTGATGCGATACACGTTAAAGGGGAAGTTGATGTGCTGCACGCTAAAGGGGAAGTTGATGCCATACGCGCTAAAGTTGAAACTGATGCAATAGGCACTAAAGGGAAAGTTGATGCGACAAATGCTAAAGGAAGAGTTGATGCGATATGCGTTAAAGGGGAAGTTGATGTGATACGTGTTAAAGAGAAACTTGGTGTGATACATATTAAAGCGGTAGTTGATGCTATATGCGTTAAAGAGGAAGTTGGTGTGATACTGAATCCTCCATTGTGTCCCCCCCCCCCAAAGTTTACCAGATTTGCGGCTCAGCTAACCCACAGTGAGTTTGAATGGGTCAGGTTTGGTTAGAAAGCTGCGGGTCCAGGTCTGTTGAATTTAGGATGCAAATTCAGGTTGGATCTTTAGAAAAACTGGGCAACGCTGGGTACTCTGCTAGTACTTTATAAGATTTACTCTTATATAATCTCAACTGGAGATAACATATCTCTTAAGTTGCATGTAGGTAGAAAGCATGCCCATAGCTGTGCATTACACTGCAATGGGGCACAATATTGGTATATTACTAATGAATATTATTCTGCTTTTTCTAAACTTCAGTTTAATGCATTATTTCATTTCTTCTTTATTTTGTTTTTCTCTTAGCGTTTATTTTAATATATCAGATTTGTACAACAAATATATTCTTGCTCTAGAAAGATGCCAACACAATGTATCAGATCAAGAAACACTTAAATAAAAATGTCTGGCCCTGTTTTCAATTTGGAAACTGTTCGGTTTTCCTAGCCAACAAATCTTAGATAAACCTACCAAGCATCTTTCTAAATGGCACTATAATGGTATTATTACATCCGGATAAAGCACTAGCAATCATTAGCATTTATTGTTTTTACTGGTAAAGAGGCAGATGACATAAATGCTCCAAAATGATACAGTAATTCAATTGCTGTCACATTAGGAGTTTTAATATTAAGACTTGTCCAGTAAATCTATTTTCCATTTTCTGTCAGCAGATAACAAATGCTAAGTTGCCTTCTTCCTAAGATATATCATATATTGTTTGAATCCATTTAAATTGCTTAATGATCTATTAAAAAAAAAAAGTTTTGGCAAAGTTTATGAAATCTGCTCAATAGCTTGGGCTATAAAGGACTCAATAAAATTACATGTTATCACATGGAACTATATATACATTAATTAGATACATTGTAAAGAAATAGAAGAGTAGATATTTAACCTATTTATTAGCCGTTAAAAATCTAAAATATGGCTCTTTGCACAGTGATTGTGCAAAGAGTATAGATCATAGTCAATCTGACAATTTAACAGCTGATGCAGATAGTATAAAGGTAATTAAATACTAATTAGTATGTATTAAAGGGGAAGTTCAGTGCAAATACATTTGCTTTTCAGAAAAAAGAGCAGTATTTTTCCATCCTAATGACCTTAATCTGCCAATTCAGCATTTTGTCTGTGTATAAATAAATGCAACCGAAATACTGACTTCCTGTTTGCAGGACCCCTAGTTCAGACCGTTATAGTCTTGCCCTTGACCCAGCTCCTGGGTTGATTCAGTTGCTCAGTAGAGATCTGAGCATGTTTGACCCATCCCAACAGCCAATCAGTAGAAATTACTGTTAGGAACATTCCAAGGATGTGGTGCATCCTGGAAAGAAGAAGGACCGTTAAAACCTAAAATGTCAGCTCACTAATGTCAAGAGCAGAGAATAGCAAAGGGTATGAAATCAACAGATTTTTCAAAATGGAAGAGAATATGTAGAATAACTAAGAAGGCATTACACAAACTAACAATTTAACAAATATTAATAATTTCAACTGAACTGTCCCTTTAAGGGATCTGTTTAAAGGGCCACACACACACATACAATGTAGAGGTTTTAAGTACCAGTCAACTGTTTGGACACACCTTCCCATTAATGCTTTTTCTTTATTTTTATTATTTTTATATTGTATATTAATAGTGAATAGTGAAGGCTAGTAAAATGTCACTTCTTACTCTTCTTTGGATAGAAACTACCTTCTGCTTTAATGACTCTTGAAATTCAAGAGCTTTATGACATAGTCTAAAGGGTTTTTCCAAAAGCTTTGAAGGAGTTCCAAAAGGCTATGAGCACCTGTTTACTGTTTTGCTCTTTCTCTGGCCTAACTCCAAAACCACTTCATGTAGCACTCCTTAAAAGCACTTACTGGAGGCCTGTCTAAAGGTCCCACTAAGCACAAACTAGATGGGATTGCATGTCACTGTAAAATGCTGGGGTAGCCATGCTAGTAAAGTATTCCTTGACTTTTGAATATATCACAATGATGCCACCAGTTAAGAACCCCTACACATTACACCTTCTCCTTCATGCTTCACAGTGGGAATCACTCATGGTGAAACAACTGACTGCATTTCATAAACACATGCCAGGTGGAACCAAAAATCTAAAATTTGGGCTTATCAGACTAAAGAAAATATTTTTACCGGTCTTATTTCCATTCCCAATGTTTCATCATAAACAATTTTTATACTGTTTGTTCTTCCTCTGTAGTGGCTTCTTTGCATCAATTCAACCATAAAGGCCCAATAAACTCAGTCTAAACAGTCTACCTGTAGCAGAGGTAACTCTTGGTTTCCCATTTCATGTGTTGTCCTTTTGCTTTACTTTTTAATTTTTTTTTCATCTTTTGAATTATTTAAATTTATTCGTAAGACCTTAATTAATTCAATGCATCAGTGGTTAGCACTGATGCCTTGCAGCGCTGAAGTCTTGAGTTTGAATTCAACCTTGGAGACATCTGCTTTGTTCTCCTCGCTTGTGTGGGTTTCCTCCGGGCACTCCGGTTCCCTCCACAATCATAAAGACATACTGATGGGTTGTATGTGTCAAATAAATGTGCTTAGATTGTAAGCTCTTTGGGGCAGGGCCTTATGTGACTGTATACATGTAATTGTAAAGTGCTACGGAAGATGTTTGTGTTATATAAACAATACAATAATAATAATAATATTAATACATTTCACCACAGTGCATAAATTGAGTTCTTGGCTTTGGTTGATATATATACATCCCTCTTAAAAGTGGAAAAGTCACAAGAGTTTATGTCAAGCTATTATTATGCAATCAATTGTTGCTGTACTTCTTTCTTATAGTTTTTGTTTTTCTATGACAACTAATAATCATCTGTTCCCATGTACCTGTCACACTTTAACCACTTCTCTTTAAATTTGTGTGCGAGTTCACTGACAATATGGTGACCTTTTAAGAAATTTAAAACTTTTTTTCTTCAGTTATTTTACAATGAAAACATCACATCAGCATTTCTTATTATACCTTCCAATCATTTTCATCAAGCAAAATACATTTTCCTTAAAAGGCATTTTAATAACCCAGGAATGGGGTAAATGTATGCTATATACCTTAAGATTGTATTTCTATTGTTTAAAAGCCTAGGAGCAGTAACTAAAATTACTGTATTGTATATATTTTACTAAATTAGATTTAATAAAATATGATTAACTTGAAAGGCGTGTATCCATGCAGTGTTATGACACAACATATGAGTGTATTACGAGAAAAGGATTCTTCACCTTCTTTTTAATCCTTATTCAGTCTCTGTTATCTCCATCATCTATTTAGCAGGAGATTTTAACGCCAGCTGTTAGCTGGCGTTAAACTCTTCCAGTGAGTAAGTGCGATATTGAATTTGGGCAGGAAGATTTACCCCGAGCGATAGCAGCTCTCGGTAAATCTCCCCGTATGTCTTTACCTGTGACTTACACACCCAACCCCATCCTCCTCCCCTTATGTAATAATTACTGCTGTCAGTGGCTACTAGAATACTTTTTAAACTGTATTTTTTAACAAAACAAAACCTTTTAATAACCCATGTAAAAAAATTAAGTAAAAGTACATGAAAAAATTCCTTAAATCAATACTAAATCAAAGGGATTCACTACCTTAGATAACCCCAGAGTGCTACTGTTAAAAGTGAACACCACTATTTAATTGCTTGTTTCAGATTCTTTTTCTGCAGGAACTGTTTTACTATGTAGTGTTGGATCCTTGTGATTAGAAAGCAATGGTCCATTATTTATTTTATTATTTCTAAACGTTCACTAATTATTACATTTACAGTTCACACTCAAGAAATCTAACGCAAATGCAAAACATTTGATTTACAATTTTGTAGATATTCATCACCACTGAATTAATCTGTGTAGCAAAACTTGTTATAATGTTCCACGCACTCCTTTTGTTTTTGAACTTGGTGGTTCTGTTTCCCTTAAACTGCTAACCACTTGCAGTTAATACTTATAGTTATTTTGAAATAGCAGAGAGACACACTAAGAGTAGCTTAGCAAAACTATTTTACAGAAAAAAAGTGTAATTTAAGACCTCAAACAGGAGATATCAAGTGTGCAGCTAAAACAAAATTTAAAAGGCATCTTTACCAAAAAGACCAAACAAGACACAATATAGGATGACTTAATGTCAGATCACAAGTCAAAAAACAATTGATATATATTAATAACAATGTCAGGAAAGTTGAAGGCTGAAGAACACATCGCAAATATCGTATGTAATTCAACCATAGTCAATTTTAAATCTGTGATCAGATCTGACATATCTTAAATGAAAATGTATAAAGAAATGAGATTCAAAATAACAGAATATGTCAAAAAGACTCTCTCTATCAAGATAGAATGGAAATGCATATTACTTGCTCAACAGATAATAAAGTATGTCAAAGGCAAGTAAATACATTTCCCCAAATAACCAATGTGCATTAGTCTTTAGGACACTAGTATAGACAATTCTATGTCAATTATAGATACCAAAAAAAAAGTAAAAATTAACAGGGTGTAGTTATCTGAAAAATCTTATTTAAGGGCTAGGCCACACTACTGCACTTTTAAGCAAGATCCAATTGCACTTTTAAGAGTGCACTCAAGTGGAAAAATCTTATTTAAGGGCTAGGCCACACTACTGCACTTTTAAGCAAGATCCAATTGCACTTTTAAGAGTGCACTCAAGTGTGGTCCAATTGTGGCCACACTAGTACGCTGATGTGTGCTGCACATGTGATCTATTAATTGGAGTGCATGCGACCTGCATTTTTTGCGCAATCACATGCGCTCCGGTTATGGTTATGGTTATGGTGTGCTCAAGAGCATTTTGTAGTGTGGCCTCACCCTAAGATACTAAAAAATCTAAGGTTATTGTTATATTTTAATGTCCATAAACATTTAAAATGTTACAGCAAGGTTTTACCATGTATGTATAGATGGGTAGTTAGTTCATGCTAACCAGTCCTCCAATCCTGAATCTCTCTTCCCTCTGACAGTCTTATTGTCAATTTGGGTATTTTCAGCAGAAGTTTGCAAAGCAGGAAGTTTCAGCAGTCTTTGGCTTCTGCTGGTTTGTGTTCTGATTCCTCTGCGATCTAAATAGTGTTGGCTACATTTCATTGTTCTCTCCATCAGTGCTTGCAGTAGCACAGACAGGTGAGATTGGTTACATTGCTCCTTTGTTTCTGATTATCTAATCATGTTGTGTTTTTGCTGCTGCTATCTATGAGTTCTGTTGTGCCCTTACTAGGTTTCTGATAATTTTGAAACAATAACGTGCACTGACTTTTTGGCTCATTTATCTGGGAGCGATGCAGCCATGCAGCCCTCTTTTTGGCTCTTAAAATTGCACTAATCAATTTACGATCAATTAGCGCAACTTTAAGCCTCGGTTTGTGGCAGCTGCGTGAGTACTTGAAGAGGCACTCGCACAGCTTTCACAAGCCTATTTACCAGAAGCTGAGCGGCTGTTTGCAAGTATTTAATGCCAGCTGATAGCTGTAGTCAAGTATTTACAAGACGCACTAAGAAGGTGTACATGTCAGAACTGGGCAACACCTCTTGCTCAATTTCTTAGATCTCAGCATGTTACCCCTGATACCCCATGTCTAAATAAAAGAGTCAACCCTGCAGAACTTCTTATAGGACGACGTCTTAAAACATGTCTGGACTGCCTTAACCTAGACTTTGCAGAGGAAACAGCAACAGACCCTAGATTCAGCCCTATCCTCTAAAACTCCACATTCATTTGTTCTGCATGATCCAGTGCATGTTCGGAATTATGAAGCTGGACCAAAATGACTGATCCCATTTCCAACAGGGTACAAAGTGAGAATGGCCACTAATGGCACCATCATGTTGACCAGCTGTAGAGACGTGCTTCTGAAAACAATAGCACTCTGAGGATTTGCCCCACGGTGGTATCAAATGAGCCAGTGCTGATAAACTATTAAACAGGATTTTTCCCAAAGAGACCTGAAATGACTCTTTTCTTAAAGGACAACTCCACCCTCATAAGAACATCTTTTAGAAAGAATGGACTCTTTAAATTATGTTGATATATCATAGTTTGTCCTATGAATTCATTACTGTATGCCTGCTATGCCACATGGAAACTGACCAATTTAGAAACCTGTACTGAGCCTGGGCATGCTCAGAAGAGGCAGACACGGGATTAACATTCAGTCATTGGCTGTGATGTCAACTGTCAAATCCATAACTGACAATTGCTAACTGGAAGAACCAGGAAGCAGAAACAGGGGGAACAGGACATTGTGCAGGGTTTCAGGTTAGAATTATATATTTCAGATTTCAAACTATTACCGTTTAGGGTTTTGTGGGGTGATTTACCTGTATGTAAGTTTCCATTTTGGGGCTGGACTTGCCCTTTAATGTGCCCTCTGCTCAGGGTGTGATTTTTGAACTGCAACATCATAATAGAGTTCCTCCAAAGTGAATGGATGATTATGTTAGCTTAGGGGGAGGAGTGTGTACCACAAGGTGAAGCTGAAATTCTAATTGCTAGTTATGTATGTTCTATTTGTTAAGTGTACATTGTAATCTATATGCATTGCTGCTCTTTGTGGTAAACTTCTTATTTCCCAGTCCAGTAAGTTTTCTGTTTGATCTAAATAAACCAGTGTTGCTATATTAAGTATTCCTATTGAAGATCTATTACAATACTGTAGATATGAACTCAGATGAACTTGAGACGGTAAGCTAAAGTGTAGTCAGGTAATGGAGCTAGAGCAGGCAAGGTACAGAAGTGGTAACTAGGCTAAGGTTGAAGCAGACAGCAGATATTTGATAATTGATATCTAGACTAGATGTTAGGCAGGTGGAAAAGAATCAGAGGTCCGGTGAACAAAGCAGGATAGGCAATTCTTATCAGGAATCAGTATAAAGTCTGGTGCAAACCAGAAACCTGATCTAACAAAACAACAAACTGCCAATCCCCAGAACCCACACCATAAGAGAGTCCCATACACTAGGGCAACAGCATTATTGTGCATAAACGCACAAAAACATAATTACACAGTTTAAGCACAAGGTTAGGAGAAAATAATTTTTAGTTTTCAGGTTAGTAAAAAATATTTTACATTGAGAACGATGAAACTGTGGAACTGTCTTCCAGCAGATGTGGTAATTACAATTTAGAGAGCTCATTTTATAGCTTTAATAGAGATCTGGATAAGTTTCTAAAATTGAAAAATTATATATACATTTATATTTGGATGATCCAGGGATACTTTCTGATTGACATTTGGTTGGACAGGAACCCCTCCACCTTTCATACTTTTATTTTTTTTCCTCTTCCTCTGGATCAACTCTTAGGCAGGGAGCATGGGTGGATTAAAAGGGTTTTACTAGATGGAGGTATGTTTATAATTATTCTCCAATACTATTTAACTGGTTTATATACATGCTATAATACATAAGTGTGATATTTTATAATGGGAACTACAGTGGTATATAACCTTATAAAAATCACTCGACTATGTCACTAAGTGACTCATATCTTATATTTCTTATATCCCACTGCTCCTCCCATTCCAGTGTTCATGCCTGAACAATGACTCAGCGTTTTTTGCAGTGTGTAACTTCATTAACAGAACCTGCTTGAGCTGCTTCCTGTCACTTCATATCCAATGTCTCTCTCCTCCTCCACAAAGATTTGTTTTTGTTTAACCGCATACATACTGGGCTGGAATGTTCCTTTCTACTGGGTTTAAGTTACAGAAGGTAGCTTTGATAGTTAAAATTAAAGGACAACTCCACCCTCATAAGAACATATTTTAATGTTCTCTTTAAAATATGTTGATATATCATGGTTTGTTCTATGAATTCATTACTGTATGCCTGCTATGCTTCTGGATGCCTCATGGAAACTGAGCAATTTAGAAGCCTGTACTGAGCCTGGGAAGAGGCAGATGGGGATTAACATTCAGTCATTGGCTGGGATGTCAACTGTCAAATCCATAACTGACAGTTGCTAACTGGAAAGACCAGGAAGCAGAAACAGGGGAAACAGGATATTGTGCAGGATTTTAGGTTAGACTTATATATTTCAGATTTCAAACTATTACCATTTAGGGTTTTGGGGGGTGATTTACCTGTATGTAAGTTTTTATTTTGGGGCTGGACTTGCCCTTTAAGGTGGGAATTGGGACAAAGCTAGAATTTAAAATATGAATGGGGTGAAGGAATTTGATCCTTATTTATTAAAAGAAAGAATGCGGCCCTTTACATTATAATATAAGGATATTACGCCACTTCCTGTATGGTCAGGGAAATCCTCGGTGGCATAATATCCTTATATTACACTGTAAAAGGCACATTATCTCTTATATAATCAACTACCACATAGTATACCAGTTTTAATGGTACAGAGGCATTTATGGAAGATGTTTAAAATAAGTCATCTACAAAGGCGTTGCCATTTGTACAGTAACTGTAGCCATACTGCAGAACTGGCAATGCAAATTGGAAGCTAGTTTGGCTAATGCAACAGGTTGAACATTTATTTTGGTTTTTAGATTTTACCCATAAACACAGCATGCAATGTTTCAGACCTGCACATGGTCCATTGCTTGCTGTGTTTTTTGTGACAATAAAATAGTTGTTTTGTTCACTTCTTTCCCTGCAATATATGTATATATATATATACAAACATAGAAAAGATAGTCAATGCACATTCCTAGGCCCCATACAATATCATATTATCTGCACACTGGCATACTTTATAAACAAAGGGTTTTTATTATACATTACTGTGATCACATGAATGAAAAGCCTTCCAACCACGTCAAGGTATCCCCAGTCTGGAAGGTTCTAACTTCTAACCTTTTTAAATTTCTTTTACTTCAATTACAATTAGCAAACTTTGCATTTCTCATTCTTACACTCTGGATCCATATAACAGGCTCTCTCACTTCCCCCTCAGCCCTTTGGCTTTTTAAAATAAGAGAAGAGGCCATCCAGTGCTTTATATTAAAGGCATAGGACCTCCCATTAAAGGGGCATATTGGGGGTGCTATTACCACATGGAGGCTTGACCAAGCCTCCCAATAAATACATACAATACAAGGATTGTCTTTGTTTAATTTTTAACCATTTTCCATTATGGGGGTGGGCAAAGTCCTTACCCACTAACATGGAACGACAAGTGGTACAATCTGGGCACCAGTAACAGCCCATTTTTTGGTTGATACCCCATATTCCCACGTTACTATTAATTGAAGGCACCACAGGGTCTATACAGGCCAACATATTTGCCAAATTGTGACCCCCTTCTATATGTGTGCTGAAATGTGGAGTCAGCAAAAGGCAGTTGTTTGTCATTTTTTACCAAATCCCAATGTCTACCTGTAATTTAAAAAAATTTGTATGTTGTACAAAAATCAATATATTGACACTTGCATGCAGAAGTTATTTTACAAGCTGGCCCCTGATATTTGGCCCTTGCCCTGGCTCTCTGCAATTGTTTGATAAGAATACCATAAGAGTATCCCCTATTTTTTAGCCTTTCGAACGTATCCTCAAGTTGGATCTCCGCTTTCAGAGGGTCTGTATTATTGCGGAGCACCCTAAGGAATTGGCTATACAATATTCCCTTTTTGTGGTCTGAGGGTGACAACTCGTAGCATACAAGATTGAATTCTTATCAGTTACCTTTCTGTAAAGATTAGTGTCCAATTTGTTGTTTTGTTTAAAAATACGAAGATCCAAGAAATCAATATAGTCATAACTGATGGTAAGAGTAAGATTAACATGTATCTGTAAATTATTAAGTTGCTGAATAAACAGTTTTGCCCCCTCCTTGCTTCCATTCCACAAAAATATTAAATCATCAATATACCTTTGTAGAATAATATCTCTTTTTTTTCACTCTAGGGTTAATGTATTTTGTCTCAAACCAGAGCATATATAGATTGGCCACAGATGGCGCTACATTTGAACCCATAGCCACTCCAGTGCGCTGTATGTAGAAGTCTGATTTAAATCTGAAAAAATGCTTACACATAATGAAATGTAGTAGATCAAGGAGGAATTCTACAGGAGGCCCTATATGTTTAAAATTAATAAGCGCTTCCCTGCATGCCTGCAAACCTTTGTCTTGTGGGATGAGGGTATATAAGATCTTGACAGTCAATAAGAAAATATTGTCTATGGGTTCTGTCACCTCTGACAATAGTTCTATAAGATGTTTACTATCCCTTACGTAAGAGGGCATGGATTTCACAACAAGTTGTAAAAAATGGTCAAGGTATACAGCAATTAGTTTGAAAAGGGACCCATATGACGAAATAATGGGTCAACCGGGAGGCACAATAAGACTTTTATGTAACTTAGGTAACGTGTGTATAAGCGGTGTGCAAGGATACTTATACAGAAATTCAAAGTTGTTTTGGGTAATCCATCTAGCTTGAAGTGCGCTCGTGAGTTTTTGTTCAAGGGCTTTTTTCAAAGACTGTTGGATCACCCTCACATCTGTGATATACTGACGTATCATAAAGTTGGGTGAGTATCTCATTCTCATAATAATCACGATTAAGGAGCACTATTGCCCCCCTTTGTCTGCTGCTCTAATTAAAATGTCAGTGTCGTTCTTTAGCGCTTTTATACCCTCTTTCTCTATATCAGAAAGATTGTTATACAAATAATTAAACTTAGTTTTTTTCAAAGTCTGAAATTCAACACTGAGCGTATTGTGAAAAATTTTAATGGAAGCAGAGACATTGGGAGGTTCAAACGTTCTCCTTGCCTTAAACATATCAGTAGGAGCACATACATAATCCATATTTTTTAAGTGATCTTTCAATTTAAGATTTAAGTTTGCATAAGTCCACATCCATTTCAAAAAAGTCACAAATGGGGGTGGGAACAAATGATAAGCCCTTTTGTAAGAGTTTTAGTTCTCCTTTTGTAAGTATATGGGAGCTAAGACTAAAGACTATTGTCTCTTGTTCTGAGGCAAGCGACCCCTTGTGCTTGTAAACCCCCCCCCCTTCTAGTGTGTGGTCTCTTCCTGTGGCGGTGCCAGATCATGTTGTTTCCCCCTGAAAAAAGCATTAGAGGTAGAGGCATCTGAAGGTTGGTTATCACAAAGGTGAGCCTTTCCACCAATGTTGTCATCACTGTCCATTGTGTGGGAGTCTCCTGAGGTGTCCACTGTGCCTCTAGGTTTCCTCATTATTCAGGCATCACGTCATATCCTGAGGACGGCTCTATAGCTGAAATGCGTAGATATAACGTGTTTAACTTTACCGAATAAAAGTTACGTTTTACTTATTACAAAAGACCTGTGAGTGCCTTCTATTACTTCAATATTATTTATATATATATATATGGGAATATGGGGTATCAACCAAAAAACGGACTGTTATCGGTGCCCAGATTGTACCACTTGTCGTTCCATGTTAGTGGGTAAGGACTTTGCCCACCCCCATAATGGAAAATGGTTAAAAATTAAACAAAGATTTTTCTGTGAAAGCAAGTATATCATATACTTTATAACTTGTCCATGTGGATTGTTTTATGTGGGCAAGACCATTACCACTTTCAAGGAGCGGATGGCGAACCATGGTGCCTCAATAAGATCAGCTTTGGCGGTCAGCAATATTACTACTACCAATAACAAATATGCTGATATGCCTGTGGCATTGGGATCCCACCCTCTATCCAGTCTCAGATGTATGATATTTGACGGCCTGACAAATTGTGAAATAAAGGCATGCACTGATCACAACAAACTACTTTTACAGAAAGAATCCAAATGGATTCACAGATTAGAAACTTTAGCTCCTAAGGGGTTAAACGAACATTTGTCTCTACATTGTTTCCTTTGAACCCTGTAGCCTTTGCCATATTGATTATACTTATCTAAAATTGTGTTATTTGCTGTTTTGTAACATGTAACATTCCTTACTTAATGTTAGCTTCATCTTGTATATACTTTGTATTACATTTTATCCTTTTTTAACTGTTTTTAACAATATCCTTTATGCTGTGATGGCCTGAGTTGTGCCTATAAAAAAACCATTATTCAGGCATCACGTCATATCCTGAGGACAGTTCTATAGCTGAAACGCGTAGATATAACGTGTTTAACTTTACCGAATAAAAGTTACGTTTTACTTATTACAAAAGACCTGTTAAGGTCTTAATCAATTGACTAACTCGCTGAACAAACAATATTGTTTCTGCATTACAAAGTACACATTTATTATTCACTTCCTACTTGTTATTAAGACAAGGATGCCAGAACTCTGGGATTAAGAGGGATTAATTAGATACTACTCTCTTTAAATTCAGCATAATTGTGTTAGGAAGCTGACAATGAGCAAGCAGCTTTCGGTTCATCTTGTCCATGCTTCAGAATTAGTAATAGTAATATTTTATGTAAGGTGTTTATGCTGTAGTAAACCAAACTAGAATCTCTTAAAAAAAAAAAAAAAGAATAATTTTACTCTTAGGAGTCATTAAGGGTGAATCTACTACCAGTCCAGGTCTGTGAAAATGAATAAAAATGGATTGTACTGTAAGTGTTGTAATTGTGCACAATGTCCCTTAGACATTCTGGGAGATAATTTTACACACCCCATTACACAACAAGCCTTTTCATTAAGGGCAATTTGGTCTTTGAACAAGTTAAAATTAAAGCCTGCAGTAACATAGTATTATAGTTGAATAAAGCTATACATCCATCTAATCCAACCTTTATACCCTCCTCTTTAACCTACCTAACAGGTGATTCAGAGGAAAGAAAAAATAAACCAAACAGCTAAACTGACTTCAACTGGCAAATGGAAAATATCTTTTGATCAACCAGAGCTACGGTATATGTATTAATACCAGCAATTCTTAACCATATGTATTTAATGAAAATAGCCATTACCACATCTGCTGGAAGCCAGTTCCACAGGTTCACCGTTCTTACTTTAAAGAAACCTTTCCCAACCTGAAGGCAAAACTTCCTTTCTTCTAACCTTAAAGGATGTCCACAAGTCCTCTGATATGACCAATTAGTGAACAATCCACCTGAAAGTTCCTTCTGATAAAGTGACTGGTCACGAAATGCACTAGGGCATATATCTCTGAATTCTCCCCTGTTTATACCGCTGATGCTATAATATGAAATAAAGTTTGTCTTTTGCATCTGGTGGAAGAGTCATCACCACATTCTTTACTTTATATTATACTGTCTATATTGGATGTGCTGGCCCTCCTGGGGTTTGGACTCTCCCTTTTGTTGGACCCAGTGGAAGTTAGAAGGGGTTTAACTCCTTTGAATCTATTCCCCCCTTTTAAACAAGGCAATATCTTGCTAGCCCTAGTGGTTGCTGTCTGGCATTGCTTGCTACAGATACTTCTGTTATCTACAAGTACCCCCAAATCTTTTTCCATTAGAGATTCACTTAACACTGCTATACCCGAATCAAAATAATTACTCACCTCTTCAATTCATAAAAAACAAGTAGCTTTGCCTGACATTATATTTCTCATAAATCCATGCTAACTACTACTTAGAAGATCAGTTCTGGAAACAAACAGGGAGATTCAATAAAAGTTCTTATCGTTTAAAATCTTGCTAATTTTGCCCCAACCAATCAGATCTTATTTAACATTTGAAAGCTAACATCTGATTGGTTGGGGCAAAATTAGCACCATTTTAAACGATAAGAACTTTTATTGAATAACCCTGAAAGTTTCCAGTACCTTCCCTACCACAATATTAGACTTACAGGTTTATAGTTACAAGGCTGTGAACGTTGACTTTGTTTCCAATTCAGGGCACATCACCAGACAAAAATAAATCTGAAAAGATAAGAAATAGCGATCCGAGGATGTATTTTATCTGGTCCTGGTGCTTTATCAATTGATTTGATTGAATAGAACTTTGTCTAATTGTTTCTGTACCATACCCTCTGTCAGCCAGTGTGAATATTCCTCCTTTCTACCCTTCTAATTATTACAGTCAATGCACATACATAGGGACCACATTTCCCCTTTATTCCTGGGAAATAAAGGTAGCACCGGCACAGACATTAAAAAATATCGACAGTTGAGGGGTCCTTTTATTGCAGGCAAAAGCTGATTACAAGTCTAAAAGCTGGTCACATGCTACACGCTACTAAAGTGTTTTGGAAGTTATATTGTTGAAGCTTTATGTGATTTAGGGTTTATTTGGAAGTCACAATGGAAGGCTTTTATTTAACCATAAATTTGTATAGACCACATTTACCTTCAAAATAAAGACAAGCTATATGTGGTTCATGGCTTGACATTTTTTGTGTAGCACAAGGTAATAAATCACATCAAACTGCGATGCAGTTTGGTACAGTATGCTCTGATTCGTGTTGAGAGACTAAACCACAGCTAAACCAGCATAAGGCTCAGCACAGAAGAGCTAATTCCTCAGAATTCAGCTTTGTATCTGTAACTTAAGAAAAGAAGACACATGTTTGAAGACTGTAATGTCAACATCTTGGAGAAAGAATTAGAATGGCATAAAAGAGGTGTTAAGGAAGCCATTATGCAAAAATTAAGAAACCTATCCTGAATAGAAGTAGAGGGATTGAATACCAAATGTCTATCATATACGATGCTTACCTTTGGTAATTTAATAAGACCTCTTAGCTACAATCAACATTCAGCTGATCCTTTTCATATGAAGAATGATACTTTCTGTAAAGCAATTTGAGTACTAACTTACTATTGCAGGAAGTAAATTGTGATCGGGCAGCTGGGATGAGAATTTTCAAATATCAATCTGCATTGCCACTCCTCATTCTTCTTTTGAAGAAGAACTGTGGTCTCCTCTCCCATACGTGTGGGATTTTTTTTTATTAAAAAGAGCACAACCCTACCTTTAAAATGACTCTGACTCTAGGATCATGCTTCTTGCAATCTATTCAGTGTTACAGAAGTATAAAGTGTGGTGCTTCCTGTTAGCACTATAAGCTGTAAAATTACCAGCATCACTGGTCTGCCCCCAAGTTTCAGGTTGGAGCATGCCCACTTCTAGGATAGAACATCATCAGCTGCATCATAAGCCCCGTCCCTGAACTTCTTAATCATTTATAAACATACATTTGCTGTTGACATAAAATAAGTTTTTAAACTGTGTCTGGATCGTTTTGCAGAGTATAAATATAAAGAGCAAAAAGGGTGAAAATGATGTTGCTTAAAATATGATGAATGGGTTACATACCCTGAAGCAAGAAACAGTAGGAGGGAGACTCAGAAAAAGATTGCTTTGTAAAGAATAAATGGTCTTTCCAGAAACATATGGGGTGAAAAGAGGATATATGAAGGGCAGTACAGCAGTGAAAGAAAGTAATTTAAAGGTTAAAATGAGATAAGACATTCCATTTTCCTGCAAAATACAAAACACATTATATATACAGTGTGTATATATATCACATATCACATGTATAAAGGCCTCGCACTTCTGCCTATCTCAAATTTATCGGATTAACCAGTTTAGAGCCTTTAATAGCAAATTTACATTGTACACAGTTGTAACAAGGAAACATACCTTTCTTTCTGCTTTTTAGCCAAGTGTTACCTTTATTTCTCTCCCGGAAATTTCCAGAGGAGACCACCTGTGTTCTAATTGTTTTGCCCCATTTGTATGACATAATAGGCAGATTTCTAAACTCCTCTATCTCAGGATATGCTTGACTTCCAATATATTCCAAATATTCCAATGCTTCCTAATACATTTTTCAATACCAGCACTCTGAGGACTGAATTGTGACACAAATGCTAACCTTTTTTCTTTATTGTTGTTTTTTTCTTTCCTTTTAGACTGTTCTGTCTTTGTATCAATTTTTTGTCTGGCTTCACATAGTATACTTTGGGGGTATCCTCTCTTCACAAATTTCTCAGCCATCTAACTCATTTGCTCATCTTTCTTTTTAGGCTCTGACACCAGTTTTTCTACCCTACAAAATTGACTGTATGGGATGGACTTTTTGGTGTGCATAGGGTGTTGGCTAGAGTAATGTAAGAGTTGATTTTTGTCTGTCGGTTTGACATATAACTCTGTAGAGATTCCAGCATTTTTAATAACCAAACATCTAGAAAATTGATCTTGCTCTTTCATAGCAAGATCAAAAGAAATGGATTTATGGTGATTATTCAGTCGTTCGTGGAACTACGAGCTATGACAGGGTAGATCTGTCACCCCGCCATAGGACAAACACGTCATCAATATATCTCCACCAGGCCAAATAATGGGCCTGGTAGAGATCATCATGTTAGACGTGCTCATCCTTAAAGCCAGCCATAAAGGCATTGGCATATGACGGGGCGGCCCATCGCGGTCCCACGTAACTGTAGAAAAAAATCTCCATTAAAGGCAAAGTCATTTTTTGTCAAAATTATTTCAAGACCCTCCAACACAAATTGAGTTAGGAAAGGAGCAACCTTACCCATAAGAAGCCTATGTATTGCCTTTAAACCATCCCCATGGGGAATGGATGTGTATAAACTGGCCACATCCATAGTGGCCCGTAATACATCATTCCAATCCACCATCTGGATGTTTCTTAATTTTCAAAGGAAATCTTCTGTGTCACTCCCGACACAATCTAAATTCAAAATTTTTATCTAGGAGTGGAATTCTGGGATATAATACCATTAGGTATTTAAACAGATTTCAATCTATTAATCCATCACTCCTGTATCTCTCCAAAAATACTTTCAATTCATTCTGGAAATTTTTAGTTGGATCCTGACTCAATTTTTGATAAACATCCTGATCTGATAGTACTGGGTATTTAGAATCACAATTGCGCCCCCCTTATCGGAGGGCTTTATTGTGATGTTCCTGTTTTGTTGCAGTTTTGTCAATGCCATTTCTCATCTTTCGTTATATTAAAGTTTTTGTTATCCCTTTCGACGCTGTTAACAAAAGTTTTAACAAAAGTTTTGACCGCAGGATATGTCGTGGGAGGAACAAAATTACTTTTATTCCTAAGACCATAGTCACACAATTTCAAACATTGATTATCAGAAGACTCTTGAATTTCATCCATGGTATTAACCTTTTCATTACAAAAATGTACCTTCATGTCTAATAGACCTAAATATCACATTCATTAGAGGGACAGAAATTTAAACCTTTAGTAAGTTAATTTTTTTCAGAAATAGATAGTTCATAGTTCGAAAGATTATAGATTTGTTCTTCATCTTGCTGTTGCCCCTTCGTCTGTTGCTGCCTCTTCCGTGCCCGCCACTGCCTGTGCAGTGCTCCAAAAAAGCAGCTGCGTCATTCTTTGAGGCTCCTATGGTATTTGTATCCACTGGTTCCACATTTACATTTGGGGCAGAGTATGAACGTCTGGGATGTGATTTTTGTTGATAAGCACCATCCCTTTGTTTACCTTCCATACCAGTCCATTGATATACCTGCCTTAGTTTATAATCGAGCATATCTCTATCAAAATTTGAACATTTTGTTTTCCCCCTTCCTTTCGATACAAATCATGTTTCTCTGTTTTTTGTACCATATAAGTCCCAAAGTCATTCCCATTCATATTGGCTTTCAGACCTGCTTCCAAACCACTTATCTCCAGGGCCGCATTGGCCAACTCCTTTTTAATACATTCTATAGTGAGTATCATGATATCCATAGAGCACTTATTTAATATTTGCATAAAGTGCCCCTTGTACTCATCATCCAAGGGAAATAGGGTAGGTCACAAATTAACTCTCAAACCCCTTGGTATCCGTTTTTTCTGATAATACACGTAATAGCATGAAGTTGTAAATCAATGTGTCTTTTTGAAAGTTTTTCCCACTGTTTTTGTATTTGAGTAATGACCGGTACCTTTAGAAAGTCTGTGGAGTCCATGAATCCTCTGATCACCTCCTCTGCATCCCCTTCACTGTAGCTGAATGTCCCCTGTTCCATCTTGGTGTGCCGGTATACTTTCTTTGGAGCCGCTGTGAGGATTGTACTTTGTGCGCCTACAGTTCCTGGCGTCCTCTCGAACCTGTATGGCCATATCCGCCGCAAGGGAATAGGAATTGCTTACCGGGATTGGCTGTCTGCTGCACGTGGCATCCGCGTCACCTCTCACATGACAGCCGCAATTCCGGTTACAGTGTTCGTGGTCTCGGACCAAGCTGTGTACCATACCTCACTCATCCAGGCTCCAATCCAACTCCACTCATGGATGGAACACCATAAGACCCACAGACAGGTGCATTCACTTCCTCCTTGATTAAAAGTCCAAATCCAGTAGTGCTAAATCTGCTAAGGCAAAGTACAAACAAATGGACAAAAAGCAGCAGCACTGATGGCATAAGGTAGTTGGGAAGAATTATGGTTTCCAGTAACAGACATTTTTTAAAAAAATCAGTATAGATTCCCTTTAAATATTTTCTATAAAATTAAAAACAATATTTGGGTAACTAATTACTATATTACAACTTTTGATGCATTACATGGCACCACCTTTAGTAGCAATTATGAAGGTTTAATTGAGCTTCAATAAATAATTATATGCACTGTGTATTGTGTGGCAAGCCTATATAAATTTAGCATACAGAACTATACTGAGGGTATGTAACTAGGGATTGCATTGATGGTTTGTTTTTTAAAAATAGGGATCGCATTGTAAAGTTGTATTGTTGACTTCTATGCTTTTAATTTAAATGTGTTTCCTTTCAATATCTCACCGTGTTACATATATCCCCGAAGAATTTAGAAGAAATTGTATGATATAAGTTATTTGTCTCAAATATTCCTTGATAGTAAAAAAAAAAAACAAATCTCGATAGGGTAAACCATAGCACAACACGTAGTGGTGACATAAAATTCAAGGGAAAAAAAAGTACCAGTAATATACAAAACACACAAAAATAGGGCATTTTTAAAGGTACATTATTTCAGTCGCTAACTTAATCTTAATTAAAGATCTGGGCACATCTGTTCTATCTATATCTCGTGGTTAATTACCCAGAATTAGACAAGGTTTGGGATGTTCACATCATCAAATAAGAGAACATCCCATTACTGTGGTGAAATTTGTAGAAGTCAAAGGCAAACCAATCTGTGATAAATCAAAATGCAATTCAAACTCTGAGACTGTAGAAAATCAGTAAATAAATGAAAAATCCTGAATTTGAATTATATATTATAGAGTCAGACTTTATGTCAGAAAACCTTTTTCAAGAATGATTTACCACTGTTAAATTATCTGTTTACCCCATAATTTAAAATAAATACCAGTTAGGAATTAGTAAATTAGAAAATAGTAGTAGAATATACATCACATACTTAACTTTCTAGTTACTTTGAACATGCTAAATGTAATAAATCATAATATAAATATCATAATAAAAATAATACTAATAATAATCATTTTCTCTTGCACTTGTGTACCAGCCTAAACATTATATTTAAATAGGTGGTTATTAAAGGATAATGAAATTCAATCAGTTGAGTTAAGGTGATTCCCCATGTAATGTGGACCTTGTCTTCGATACTGTATTTTTAAATTCGTAACACAAATAAATATCTTAAAACTATTCAATTTATTGATGCTCCCTTTCTTCAGGTTTCCCATGATTCTTTGCTGCTGGTGATATAAGCCCCATTTAAGTCTATGAGGTTGGTGACAAAAACAGATTTGGCTCACAGGAATGTGTTACCAGAAGCAGAGGAGCATGGGAAAAAAGAGAAGCACTGCCAACAAACACATTCATTTATAGACAACTGGTAGCATATCTAAGGTTAAAAATATAGCAGTTTGGGTTCTCATTACACAGGGAAACCTTCATGTTTAATTTATTATACGTTCCTTCTCCATTAAAGGGCATGTCCACCCTAAATTAAAATTTTTGCAATAATGTTCCTCTCCCCTGCCCACCCCCAACCGCTGTGTTAGATCTGTAATAAAAGTTTCCCAATCATGCTTACACCCCTTTGCTCCTGCAGCTGTCTTATCCTCCTCTCTGTAAACCAGAAGCTACAGAGAGGGGCTGGGTCAGCCATTCACAGATGTGGCTTACGGCTAAGAAGACAGCCGTAAGATCAAAGGGATGTAAGTATGATTGAGAAACTTTTATTACATAACTAATATGGCGGTTGGGGGTGGGAAGGGAAGAGGAAATTATGGCAAAAGGATTTTACGAAAGGGAAAGAGTAGGCAGAGAGAGATTCGGATTGTGGGAGGGAGGGGGGGAGGGCTTCCCTGTGCATGTCACACTACCTCCCGGAGGCAAGACAGAAGATATTTGGACAGAAAGACAGCTCCTACTCTTCAGTTTCCTGGACTTTGGACAGACATTGCAGGAGAACCATAAGGAGCAGAAATGTAAGGTAAGGATTTTTTTTAAACTACACAGTGGGGCCAGCAGTGAGTAAAATGATAGTTTTGAGGGTGGACATGCCCTTTAAAGCAAAATTGCAGGTTTCAAGCTGTCAGTGCAAAATGTTTTTTTACAATCGATCAATACTTCCCGAACAAACTTCAATTTGAAATTGTTAATTGGTGCCATTATTTTGCAGCAGACTATGTAAGGGCACTTTAAATCTATATGCTAGTATTCCACTGTAAAACCCATTCAGGCTCATTAATATTTTAGCTTTAAATGGCAACACTTTTGTGTGTTATAGGCCAAATCATATTTGAATAAAATGATAGAAAGAATCACAAATCTAAACCAGTAAAAAACATTTTTTGCTGTTTTGGGGGGTTGAAGTCTGCAAAGGCTGATAATTCCATAGCAATAAAACTGAACTGTTTCCTAATGCAGATAAACAGTTTCACTCAAATCTGAATAAGCATTTTCATTTAGGGATGTTGCTAAATCAGACAGAAAACTTTTATATGTATAAAAGGTTATGACCATTATTTGTGTTAAGCATTCAAAAATTGCTGCTTGTCAACACTATTTAATTTCCTCTCCAGTCTATTGCTGTGTTAATGCAATTTCCACATTTAACTGTATTTGCTGACTGCAAGAATAAATGTTAGATTAATAGTTTTGTTTTGCAATTTGTTAATTGACATTGCTAAAATGTAATAGAGTCTCCAAAGTAAAATAAAAAAGTATGTACTCATGCTGACACATCTGGGCCATTGAGATAGAAATTGATTCCAATGGCTGTTAAATGTTTTTTGAAGTTATCAGTGCTCAGTAAGCCAAAGTGTCATTATTAAAGAACTTCTTACTTGCTTAACATAAATTATTTGAATTGGTAAAAAAGGTGAATAGACTAATTTTGTCTTTTCTGTTGAACAAGAAATTTCCCTCGCTTATATATGGTGTTGTAAGGCTTGTGTTCACTTGTGATTAAACTCACAAATAATTCCCTATGTGGTAGTGCTAATCTTATCAATAGCATGCTCTCTTAAAAAATTCCTTAGGTCTCATTCACACTAGGTTTAGTTTGGGCCCAAGCACCCACTGCCGCAATTTACCAATGTAGTTGTAGGTACTACCTCAGTCCATCATCTACTAAGGGACTTCAAACTATAGCACAAGCATAAGAATAAACGTAGGTGCACAATACTTCTTTGGAATTTCCATTTATTGTGAATCACATACACAACATTTTAAGGATCACATTGTCCCCTTTATAACCTGATAAAGGGGACAATGTGATCCCTGAAATGTTGGGTGTATGCGGTTTACAATTAGGGATGGACTCGAACCCAGAGGTCGAGCTGAACTCTATGAGTTCGGATGAACTCGAACTATTCAAACTAGTTCGGGTTCGAACTAGTTCGATTTTCCAGACTCGCGGGACTATTTTCAAAAATCCTTGAGCATTCGAGAATTCTTGAATGTATGGTGATTTTCAAATGTTCGGCTGACCTCAAACAGCCGCTTCTGAAAATTCCCGCAAACGGCTGCTCGTAGATTGCCGGATGGCCAACAATCACGTGACCGGACGTTCAGGGGTCCCGCAGCTCAAAACCGGGACTCCTCTCCTGGGTCCTTACAAGGACCATTGCGGCCCTCACAAGGGCCCTTTGGGGCTTAAGGGGGCCCGCAGCTTGAGTTGCGGGACCCCTTAAGCCCCAAAGGGCCCTTCTTAGGGCCACAAGGGCACTTATTAGTGCTGCAAGGGCCCTTTCAAGGGCCGGGGAGGGGGGTCCCGGTTTTAGTTGCGGGACCCCTTAAGCCCCAAGGGGCCCTTGTCAGGGCCACAATGGCACTTCTTAATGCTGCAAGAGCCCTGATAGGGCCCAGGGAGCTGGGTCCCGGTGCGATCTTAAGGCCCCCTTAAGCCCCAAAGGGCCCTTGTTAGGACCACAAATGTCCTTGTAAGAACCCAGGAGGGGGTCCTGGTTTCGAGCTGTGGGACCCCCAAACGTCCGGCCGGGTCATCGGAAATCCACGAATGTCCAATTTCATGAATCTCCGGATGTTCTGGGATATTCGGAAGCGGCTGTTTGAGGTTTGCTGAACGTTGGAAAATCCTTACCGAAAGCGGCATAGAAATTCCAAAGAAGTAGTGTGCACATCCATTCATTCGTATGCTTGTGTTCATTCAAACTAGACACATTTTTTGTCCACATTTTTGTCCAATACATTAAAGAACTCTTTACTGTATTGCACCACTGAACACATTTCTGTCTGGAGATGGGCTGCTACACACACACGTGTCTAGTGTAAACGAGTATTTGGCCATGTATGGTTCTTATAAACATTAAGGCTCTATTTTACTGTACATCAACCCTTTTCTTTAGGATCTACTATGAAACAGGGAAAAAAAGATACTTTTGCATTTTCATTATTTGATAGTTTAATGCAACTAATTCGGAATGTGCATTTTTTACATTTCCTTCTGTTCTTCCCATGGTTACAATAAACAAGTGCTTCCTGGTACTGATAGTGGCTCAGCCAACATAGACCTGACAATCAGGTTTATTACCCTTTTAGGACACCTGAAAGAGTGACTTAAAGGGCATGACCTTCCCCAAAATCAAATTTTGTATACTGATAGAACACCCGGCAAATCCTAAAACACAGAATACTTACATAGCTTAAAAATGCTTATAGGTGTTGTTCTGGCTGATCTCTGCCTCTCCTCCCTCTTCATCTAAATACTGTGAAATCTCAGAAAGCTTTTACACAGGATCACCAAGCTGCCTTGTCAGCCTACCCAAGGAAGGTGTTAAATAAGAGCTCAACTGTGGGAATGTTTCTGTGAATTCATTGTCGTTCATTATGAATTGATGTCCCTTACAGATGAACCATAAGATCTCTTACCTTGACATTTACCAGTGGATATTTATAATGAAGTTCCACTTCCCCAATGGGGGTCAACACAATTCAGGATCTTGTACTAAATGAAGAGCAGGGTTTGGTCTACTGTACAAGAACTCAGAAACTGTTACCAGTATTGTAAGCCCTAAGCATGTGCTATCCCAGGACTTTTGTTTTGAGACACACAAACCTAATAGTCTTGCATTAGGCACGTAATGTTCCATTCCTTGGGTAATATATTATTTAGACTAGTTTTTAGTTGAATTAGGGATTATTTCTGTAATAAGCTAAGGTATTGGCGTATAAAAATAGTAAAATACTTTCTAGTGTGGACCACAAGGAAGAGGCAACATTAGAAAGTAGCAGTGACATCACAGATTTCCTGTATCCTAAATTTTCTACAAATCAGTTCTACACAAAGAGGCTGAATTTAGAGGTTGGAAACAAATGGTTTTACTAAGTAACAATGATAGGATCTTTAGAGCTGACTTTGTAATTTAAGGTTTTTTCTTTAAATATAAAAACATTAAAACTGTATGTAAAAATTATAGAAATGTTCAGGATGTCATACATAGAAAATAATTAGATTGCACGACTAATTGAATACCTTTGAATATTTAAACACTGTTCGTTTCTTTAATACGCAGAATTAATCTTTTTTTTATTGTCATTTTTCACAAAGAAACTAATGGAATGTAATCTTTGTATCATGTTTGCCAAAACGAAAGTATAAACCTCTTGTTTCTTTGATATTTGTCAATAAAGTTGCAGCTTTGATGTACAGTAGTGTCTTAAAACAATCTTGCAAAATATGTCAGGGGACTTTTTGGTGATAAAGAAAAAATATTAAATGTATTCAACCATGAAGATGATGTTGATTATAATAAAACTCAGCTGTATTACCCAGTGTTGACCATGAACAAAAATTAAATGGAAAATGAAATCTGATTAGGTTCTAATGGGTTGAAATCGTTTTAATACAAATTGCATGAAAATATTGGCTACCTACATTTACCAGTTCATCTGTGTGCTTACAACAAACACATTGACACAACAGAGTCTAAGATACTAAAAACCATTTCATAACATGCCCATTTAGATGTATTTTTTATTTTACAAACTCTCATATTTCTTTATTAGAGGGTGACATAAATAACTGCATTGTGGGGGGAAGTGACTGCAAAAAAAATAATAAGAAGAAACCAGAAGTTTACATTGTTATACTGAAGAATATTTTCATCTTAAAGTATTAAATGTAAATATGTTCTTCCAACCAGAGCTCTGTCTAGCATCTGTCTGGCATACTATAAAGAGTAGGTAAAAGCACCATGCTCTGTCTTAGCAACTCAAATAAATGGAAGGCTGTGTTTATGCAAAGAAAATTCAACAACTGCAGTAAAAGAAAACTAGCCACTGTGTTATAATAGGAAATGTTTTTTTTTTTAGCTGCAGACAAAAAAATATGATTTTTTTTTAAATTGGATACAGTCTGGCAATAATTCCAGATTGTGCATGTGTTTAGTGCACATTTGTGTATAAACTTCAAAAGTTTACACATCCAATGACCAAAACTTATGGAGTTTTGTTGGTTTACTTTTTTTTCTGTTTATATATATATATGTATTCATATTTTAAACTATATTTAATAAATTGGAATTTTTAGTAAAGTCCTATGAGTGTGTTTAACTACCACATATGGGAAATAATACTCATATGAACCGGCACCCAGGCAAGAACATGTAAGACAGGAGTGCTATCCATACCATAGGTTGCTGTATAAATTGTCAGGGTATATATGTATGAAACAAAGTTTCCCTTATGAACCTCTCCCACTGGAAATGGCCATAACATTATTCCATACATACAGTATTACCCTGATTATCCCATTCCATGCACACATTATGTACATGTCAATATAATGGTTATTTCACTTATCCACATTCACCATGCATACTTTTTTTTGTTTAATTGCATTTCACACATCAACACAACACTATTTTTGTTTCCTAGGTGGAGAATACACACGTCAAGGGTGGGGGGAAGTGAGAGCCTGTTGTATGGATCCAGTGCACAACTATGAGAAATGCAAAAGTTTGCTAATGGTAATTGAAGTAAAAAAGGCTAGAAGTTAGGACCTTCCAGTGTTTACCTTGACGTGGTTGGAAGGCTTTTCATTCATGTGATCACAGTAATGTATACTAAAACCCCTTTGTTTATAAAGTATGCCAGTGTGCAGATAATATGATATTGTATGAGTCCTAGGAATGGACATTTTGAACTGTTCAGATTATTTATTTTAATTATTTTTAGATACTTTAGTTCAATTATTTATCATCTCTTTAAAATGTTTTTAAATGAAATTAAAATTATTTATTCACTATTTGCACTTATAAAAATGTAAGAATTGAGATCAGTACCCTGTTCAGTATTAGTCACTTTATTAGCAGTCAATACTAGTTACTTTATTACTATTTAGCACTTTAATTCGGCACTAATAAGCACTTTTAAAGCAATCTTAAGCACTTTTACAGTTCATTTAATGCACCTTTAATATATTGACTACCCAGTATTAGGATAGATCTCTGAGGGTTAATTGTTCACTTAATTAAGTATGTTGATTACTGGGAGGGGTTATCTCTCCCTATAAATTGTTTGCAGTGTTTGAATCTCAAGGCTTGATAAAGGCTCCAAGCACAGAGCCGAAACGTAGCCACTATGTGCACTATTCAATAAATATTTTTGAACAAATCCTGGAGTGCTCCTAAATCCTGTTGAAGTGTGTATGTGTATATATATATATATATATATATATACACACAATATATATATACACGCATACTAGCAAAATGTGCCTGTTGGTGCACAGTGGAAATTATTTGTGTATGTTTTGCTAGGCAATTATTTCTATTGAAAGCTCGGGGTCATGCTCAGTGATTCCAACACAAAGTGCACAAACATGTAAGTGATTCAGGATCTGTCTGCCTCTCCCTTATGCATATAGCTGTTAAGCTGTAGGGCCAGAGAGATGTTACTTATATCCATTTAGCCAGTAAAGGCTCTCCCTTTCCACTCCCAGCAAGTATCCAGGGGGAGGCTCAAATGGGATAAGTCTGAAAGTTCCCAGGCAATGCCAGCACATAATATGATCATACACACACATACTCTCCCATTTCTATTTGACCTGCCAGCTTTTCACATGTTTAAAAACTACAGCTCTAAAGCCCTGGATCTGGGACAGAGGGGCGGACCCTGGATTTGGGAGAAAGGGATGACCCTGGATTTGGGATTGGGACAGGAGGGGGGGCTGGATTTGTGACAGAGGAGGGGACCCTGGATTTGGGACAGAGGGAGGACCTTGGATTTTGGACAGAGGGGGGCTGGATTTGGGACAGAGGGGGCCCTGGATTTTGGACAGAGGGGGGCTGGATTTGGGATAGAGGGGGCCCTGGATTTGGGACAGAGGGGGTGGGGGTGGATTTTGGACAGGGGGGCTAGATTTTGGACAGAGGGGGACCCTGGATATGGGACAGAGTGGGAACCCTGGATTTGGGACAGAGGGGACCCTGGATTTGGCAAAGAGGGGTGACCCTGGAATTGGGACAGAGGGCCCCCCCAGGAATGGGACATTGAGGAGGGTGACTCTGGCCTTGAGACATGGAGGAGGGGGACTCTGGCCTTGGGACATGGAGGAGGGGGACTCTGGCCTTGGAACATGGAAGAGAGGGACTCTGGCTTTAGGACACTAAGAGGGGACTCTGGCCATGGAGGAGGGAGGCTATGGCCTTGGTACACTAAGGGTACACTCTGGGCTTTTAGCACCCTTTAATGTAATGGGCTTAATGTCTAGTACCTTATAATTTGTTGAATATTAAATAATTTTATAAATACAGTTGTCACCCTTAAAAACTGAACACATATGAAAGCTACATACTGCAAGGCTAATTATCAGTTTATTAAATGCATGCTGTAGGGATTCACCAAAATCAATGCAGCCTGCATCACACCTTTAATGGAAATACTTACTTGCATTATAACCTGATAGCTTATTCTAATCTTTAACAGATACACTTTCTGTATAGAAACAACATGGTGCAGAGCTACAGGTGGGGAATAATGATAATAAGAGAACCTGATCTCAGCACATGTGCAATACATTTGATACCTGCTCTCTTTCTGTTCTTGTCTAAAAGGCGGGCACCATTTGAAGATTTTGCAATATAAAAGGTTTCATAAGTCCCAGACAGTTTAGTCATCTATCCACCTGAACCTAATCTGATTTAAATCAAAATTACTATTGTCAAAAAGGCAGTGAATAGTGAGGTTAGGGGGCATGGCCAATGGACAGAGACATGGAAGTCGTTTCACATGTACGTAAATGCAATGTACTGGGTTAGTATCTTACAATGCATGGGTGTTCTGGGGTGGATAGCTTTCATATTAAAGGTTACAAAAAAATTTTAGTTCTCATTTAAGTAAGATTTCTATTTTTTTGTATTACACAATATGGTGTGTGTTTTTAATTTAATATACATACATACATACAGTCTTTAAAAACTATTATTGTTTAATATTTAACAAAAACAAAATACCACCAGAAGCCATATTTAAATTTAATTTTTTAATTTAATTTAATTTATTGATCAATATTTATCTACCACCATTGATTTAGGACTATGTACCACTTTCCAATGACTTTCATCCAATGATTTTACTTGGGCAGGTAAATGGGTTGTAGCCATGTTTTTTCTACAGCCTAATGGTTGAGCAGTGACATTATCAGTACCATTGCTCCACCCCCATGCCTTATGCACTGAGCACACCCACTATGTAACATACTTTTTCATATATCACTTTTTGGTGGCTACATTTGAACAGAAAATTTACAAGCAATAAAGCCAGAGAGATGTTACTTATATCCATTTAGCCAGTAAAGGCTCTCCCTTTCCACTCCCAGCAAGTATCCAGGGGGAGGCTCAAATGGGATAAGTCTGAAAGTTCCCAGGCAATGCCAGCACATAATATGATCATACACACACATACTCTCCCATTTCTATTTGACCTGCCAGCTTTTCACATGTTTAAAAACTACAGCTCCCAGCATTCCCTGGCTGCACAGAATGCTAGAAAATCTATTTTTCATACATCCTGGAATAAAGCCCTTTTACTAACTTACAGACATTAAAAGCCCATGCTTTAGCGATTCCTACCCAAGGGTTTGAATATGCACATGTTTAAAAACTACAACTCACAGCATTCTCTGTTAGCAGTAAGTTTCTTCATTTTGTCCATTGGCTAATGGATGTACTAAGATTCAATACACAATACAGTGTAATGATATAGAGCATGGGTGAACTTTTCACATGTTATTCCTACCCAAGGGTTTGAATATGCACATGTTTGAAAACAACAACTCCCAACAAAGTTTCTTCTTTATGTCCACTTCCAGAAACTGGATTGTCTCATTACTTTCTATGGAGAGGGGAGGGGGGGGGGTAAATGTGAGAGTCTGAAGATTTTTCTAATTGGCTAAGACTGTCACATGCCCAAAAATTAACTTTGCTTAAACATTTTGGAGACACAGATAAAGAGAACTTTGTATTGTATAAAGAGGGTGTGGGGACTAATGTTGAACTTGATTGTAATCTTCCTTTTAATTATATTATATGCTTGCACAATCTGGTTAGCCTTCAGTCTACCTCGTATGTAAATTCAGACAGGGCTCATCCTGGTATCCAATATCCGTTTAGTAAGACTTTTAATTTTTACCCCATAGCCACTAGGGGTCTGTATCTGGATATTTTCCAAGATGCTGTGGAGAGCGATCTCTGCAAACTGGCCACCAATACAGGAGTTGGACAGTTTCATAATCTTCCTAGAAAACAAAGGGAGGCACAAATGGATCCTAAGAACAACCACACTATCACCATTAGAAATGCTGATAAGGGTGGTAGCGTGGTTGTTCTGGATTCCTCTGATTACATAGAGGAAGTGATGCATCAATTGATTGACATTGAGACATATAGCAGACTTCCTAATAACCTGCTGACACAATTCAAAATTGAATTGAATCTGTTATTGGAATTAGGTGTTGAGTTAGGGCTATTAAAAGAGGAATAGGCCAGAATCCTCAATAAAGAAAACCCCATAACACCCATTTTTCATAATTTACCTAAAGTGCATAAATCCCTCATAAAACCTGACGGTCAACCCATAGTGGGACAGATGTCACTTCCTATTTATAGACATAAGCACGCCTCTCCAATTAACCCTTAACAGGTGTAAGGAAGCAAAGGAACAAAAAAACACAGTAAGAAAAAAAAGCAAACATAATACAAATGCATATAAATATATAAACTAAAAAGTTCAAAACCAACTGAAATATATCAATCCTGGAAACATACCAAGCATAAATATAGTATATACCAAGTAAATAACTAAACAGGTAGAACAAGCTACATGATATTAAAGGCTAAGTCTGAAAATTAAGGAAAAAATAAAGAAAGATGAATGAAAAAGGTGTAATTAAGTCCTAAAGGGATCCATGTCCCTAGATGAAATATCCATTGGGTCTCAGACCTGAGGAGGCAGGCCAATCTATTTCCCCCTCCATATTGGCTACAGATTCTTTGTATTCCTTGGAAAATATCTGTTGTATTCAATTAGATCAACTGGACTTGAAGTTTAGTTCTTGAAGATGTTTCGCTAGTCATCCGACTGACTTTCTCAATTCAGAAAGATTGTACAAGAATCTGTGGCAATTATGTACCCTGGAAAATCCCAATTAGCATATCACAGCCAAGTGTTAAGAGCGGACTTGCATAGGGCTAAGAGGTGTTATAGTACAATGCTGTTTTGACACCTTACTCTGGGCGTTCCTATAGAGAATGAATGAGAACCTTCACAAGCATATTCCTTGGAAACTAATGCAATTTAAATTACAATTGTTACATGCAATTAAGTGTCTGGCGATAGTGCTATTCTCATCTCTATTCCTTATTGCTATGGTCAACTTTATTGTGGAAAGTGTCAAGTTTTTACTTACACACAATTATTTTATGTTCAACGGTAACTATGTTCAATGTCGGGGGACAGCCATGGGGGCTTCTTTTGCACCCTCCTATGCTAATATATTCATGGGCAGGTGGGAGCTCCAACATATTTACCACTCTTCGAACCCATACGGGGCATTGATTGTATGGTACGCAAGATATATAGAGGACCTGCTATTTATATGTCAGGGTAGTCTAGAAGAGCTCCACCTGTCCCATGAATTCCTTAATAGGAATGACTGTGATATCCAATTAACTATGCAGTCTAACCCCCAGTCAATACAGTTCTTGGATTTAGAACTCCAGGCTAATACATTAACAGGCGTTAAAGATACCACTATTTTCAGAAAACTAACCTCAGGTAATACGTTACTTAGAGCAGATAGCTGTCATCCTTTCCATACAAAAAGAGGCATCCCTATGGGCCAGTTTGTTAGGGTCCTAACAAACTGGCCCATAGAAACTGTTCATCAGATCTTGATTCTGAAAAACAAGCTAAGGACCTTGGTCTCAGATTGACACAGAGGGTATCCAGAAAGGAGTATAAATTTGGTATATAATAAAGTCTGTCAATTAAAAAGAACAGACCTTTTACAGACAAAACAGTCTTCAAAAAAGCCAAAGACACCAGAAATTAAATGGTATCCAAAAGAAAGATTTATTTTATAACTGAATACAGTCAAGAGTATAAAAGGATTTGTAACATTGTCCGTAAATATTTTTCAATCCTACAGACGGATAGTAAACTAAGAGAAGTGCTACATGAATGCGAGATAAAATTTGCCTCAAAGTGGCCCCCAAGGAACAGGGGTACATTAACAAAGCGTGGCTTACCCCCCCCCTCCCCCGGGACATACAGGTGTGGGGTTAGAAACTGTAGAACTTGCCAGGTTTTAGAGACAAGCAATACGTTTTCCTCTACATTGACAGGCAAAACCAATAATAACAGGTCTTTTGCCAACTGTGGCACAAAAAGAGTAATTTATCTGTTGGAGTGTAAAGTCTGTCATGTGCATTATGTTGGACAAATGTGACATATTCTACGGAGTCGTATTGGTGAACATATCAGAGCTGTTAAGAGCTCTGATGCCATCACCCCAGTGGGTAGACATTTTGCTACCTGTCAGGCCAAGGGTATGTTTGACCTTAGCGTCAAAGTAATAGAAAAAATTATAACCCCACCTAGGGGTGGTGATTGGATCAGAGTGCTAAACACCAGGGAAATTCATTGTATTTACCATCAGGACCAAATCAGGACATCAGGACTAAATGCCAGATGGGACATTTCACTTTTTATTTAAAACTTTATGTATATTTATAACTGTGATTTTAAATCTTAGAAAAGCTGCTTGTTCACACACACACATGGTATGGGATTTGTTTTGGTTACTGTTGCTTTAAGGTCGTTTGGAGGCTGTGTCACTCTATCCCTATAAGAGCATGTATGTTTGTTCCTCTGGTTATGCATAGCCTGATATGTTCTGTTTAACTATGTCTGAATAAATTGGAAGGTGTGGAAGTGTTTTCATTTGTTTGCATCCTGATTCATTGCGTGGTGTGCACAAACACCGCTGTGTTTTCCGGCACTTCCTTATCCTTGCACTTGGTGAGCCTTTTCTCCCACGAGAGCTAGGAACAAGGCGGAGACTGGGTGTTGCTGCTGACTACAGGAGACCAAGAGGATGGCACATGAGTCCATTAGTCATGTGCCACCCGTTTTCCTGGAGTGGTCCACTTTTGTTTGTTTATGCCTGCACTATTTAAAGGGTATGTCCATTTATTGTTAAGTGCCCCCCCAAAACCTTGACCACCCAAGGATCTTACCTTTTAAAGGTGTTGGTAAACCTACTTATCAGCCTTTGTTACCTCTGTGTTCTTCTGCCTTTTCCATGCTTGGAAGCAAGCAGAAGAGGCTGGAGCGGTAGCGGCACCTGTGAATGGCTGAGACACAATGCTGGAAAAGGCACGGAAGCTAAGCAAAAGAATGTCCAGGGAACAAAGGCTGGTAAGTAGGTTTACCAGCACCTTTGAAAGGTAAGAACCTTGAAAGGTCGAGGTTTTGGGGGGCACTTAGCATTGCATCAAAAGTGTTTTTGGGGGGTGGACATATCCTTTAAACCTGTGTGTGTGTGCGCAAGGGTGCACAGCTTAGAGAGAATAACGATTCTCAGATACTTTGTTAATTGTGATATTCCTCTTGAATCATGTAAGAAACACTGAACACGTATAGTACATAAATTAGATTGTTAGTAATCATTTATACTAATTGACTTTGCTCTAGATTTAAACCAGGATTCTTTGTAAAAAAAAGGACACAGTGAGACAGCCAAACACAATAACGCTGAAGACGACTATAAAATATTTTAACTGTTTATGGTATTAGAATTATGTTGCATTATTAGTTCAAAAACATTTTTACCTCAAACCAATAAGTCATAGTAAAAACTCTATCAATGAATAAATAATAGATTATATTATGATGTCAACTCACACAATTTAAAAAAAAAATACGTATTAAAATTTCAGCAGAAAATTGTGTTTTTTTTCTTAATAAAATATATTCAAAAGCTAAATCTATTTTTTTTTTAGCCTTTGCTAGAGGTAATGAAGTGTAAATCCACCAATTACTCAGGTACATCACTAAATGTCATCTTTTAAAACAGGCATGCTCTACTACTATGAAGAGATATCATCTTGAAGTAAAGGGCATTTAGGCCAATTTCATAGTCCATGGATTTCATTCTCTTAGGTGATGGCTGAACAATTTCACAGAGTTCTAATATAGAAAGATTTTTGTTTTAATGTGTGCTCAGACTATGGACTTAATTGGCTTGTTTTATATGTTAATTCAACCAGCAATTTAAAGAATATCAGAGTGTTTTAAAAAACCTTATTAAAACTGATGTGTGTCAAGAGTGTTTATGTTTTTGTGTTCATCAGTATGTGATTGTGTATATCTAACTTTGTAGGTGTATTAGTAGATGTTTATAGATTATTAAACCAATAAACACAGACATAAGATATCTAAAATGACATTGTAACTAAGTAATTGAGGTTGAATAAAGACATACATCCATCTAGTCCAAACTTTCGAGCCTCCTCAGAGGAAGGCAAAAAAAAGGGGGGGGGGAGAATGAATTCCTGACTCCAAATGGCAATCGAAAAAATATCCCTGGATCAACCAGAACTACAATATATGTATTAATAACAGTAATTTTCAATATTGTTTAGTTTTAGAAACTTATGCAGCCCACTTTTACTATTCAATGAACTTGCCATTACCACAGCTGCTGGGAGACAGTTCCACAGTTTCACCGTTTTCACTGTAAAGAAACCTTTCCTAACCTGAAGATGAAACTTCTTTTCTTCCAATCTTAAAGGATGTCCATGAGTCCTCTGATATGTCCTATTTGTAAACAATGCACCAGAGAGTTCATTGTATGGCCCATTAATATATTTATACAAAGTGATCATATCCCCACGCAAATATCACTCCAATGTAAACAGCCCTAACTTGTCTAATCTGCCTGCATATTCGATCTCTCCATTCCCTTTATTATTTATAAACAGATTAAAAAGAAGTGGCCCCAGTACAGAACCCTGAGGCACTCCACTTAGAACTTTAGCCCACATGGATGTAGCTTCATTATCCACTACTCTCTGTTTGCGATCCAACAACCAATTCTCTATCCATGTACAAATGTTTTTTTCTAGGCCAACAGTAGTTGCCTACAGTATGTGGTATAACCAAATGGCAGCTCCGATCCTCTCCAATCCAGCACTCCTGAGTTGCTCGTTCTGTGTGCAGATGTAGCTCAGGGAATGCTCATTCTTCCCAAACATATATGAAAGACAAAAAAGGAAGATAACTGCAGCACCACATATTAAGAACCTGTTAAATTACAGAGTCCGGTGGATCACAGCAACATCACCAGGGCACAGAGGCAATCACCCTGACACGTTTCAGACGAACAAGTCGTCCTTAATCATAGGCAAATGTAATTGTTACCACTTCCTCTTTTTAAAAGCAAAGGCTTCCAATAAAAACAAGTGTGAAAGACACACCCCTCTATCTTAACCCTTTTTCTTCCTTTCCAACAGGTATGACTTATTCTTAAAGTGACACAGTACACAGTACATAGCATTCTTTTAAAGTGACACAGTATATCATCACATAATCACGTATGCCAAAAAGTGACATTCAATATAGTCCCAATTACATTCGCAGTTATATCAAGAGACCAATGTAATAATTCCATTAAATTTATTAAACCGTACAATAAATCCTAATCAATAAATAGATGACTAACCATAAGGAAAACCATAACGAAAAAGTTAACCATAAGGAATATAATAACCACGAGGAACAAGTTATATAACCAGACATATAAACATGTCTGTTTATCCCCAGAATATTAAATGTCACAATGGCTCAAACTCATTGCAGTTACAATGTACCATACTCCACTGAAAAGACTCCTTATTCTACTGCTGTCAAATCTCTAACAATATAACAATGTATCTCAAGAAGATACATATAAATGGCTACTCGGCGTATGTGGAGACTAAAATGATACATTGAGACTAAAATGATACATTGAGGTGGATTATAGGTGGATCAAACTATCAATGAAATATCCCATTTGCTATTCAGGCCATTCGGGATCCTGGTATCCATTTCCAGGATCCAGAATGCTTCCCGCTTGTTGATCACTTCCAAAAAATCCCCTCCTCTTATTCTTCTGGAGACCCGTTCAATCCCTTGAACTTTGCAGAAATTTAAGTTCCCTGAGTAACACAACGCAAAATGTCTCGCCACTGGGGATCTACTATCATTACTTTCAATTGCGTGAATATGCTCTTTTATCCCTTCCTTTAATGGACGTATCGTCCTCCCCACATATTTTTTAATGGATTTGGTGCAAATGATAAGATAGATCACTCCCACGGTATTACAATTTAAATATGTAGTGATATTATATTGCTTTGCTGTAACATTTGAAGTAAATACCGTCCCTACTGTTATGACCTTGCAAGTTTTGCATATACATGCCCCACATCTGTGGTTCCCCACTGTGGACAACCAGTGGTTGCTTGCAATAGCGTATTTCTAGCCACCTGCTTCCTATATACACTGGTTTCCACTACCCCTTCAACCATATTGCCTGTTAAATTTAAATCCAAAAACTGGATGGTTGTTTTTTGTGTCTCCGCTGTGAAAACCAAATTGCAAATGTTTTTATTCAAATAGTCTTTAAAGGTTAGAATATCCTCCTGGGTTCCAGACCAAATCAACAAGAGGTTGTCTATGTAACGCCCATACCAGAAGATATCCTTCCTGAAAGGATTATCATCTCCAAAGATGCAGGAATCCTCCCACCAACCCATGAAAAGATTGGCGAATGAAGGCGCAAAGGCCACACCCATTGCAGTCCCACACCTTTGGAGATAATAAGACACAGCAAAATCCAACATTTTTTGATTAATTAGTCTGAACTATCTGCAGTAATTTCCAACCTAAGGAATTGCTTCTGACTAGAAATGGACAAAGCTGCTAAAATCCGTTCCACCTGCGGATTCGCAGGTGCACCCCCTCCAAGGTCCTTAGAAAGGATCCGCCGTAAAACTGGGTTTGGATCCGCAATCCAGCAATGTCTACTCCAGACATGTGACCGAACCTGTTGGTAAATTATGGATCATTCTGCTGTCTTTAATGGACCAAAAGATCAGTCAGGCTGAAATATTGCTGCAGACACTTTAATTCACTACTGACAGACTATAGATTGATTTGATAATTCATAGTCTGTACTTGGGAATATCAGGATAGTTGGCCCATGACTACCATCACATAGTCATATGTGCTTATGTTGTGTCATGTAGAGCTTAGGACCATATCTCTGTTTTATGATACTGTGCATTTACTGAGCATTCCACGATCGAAAATTTACAATCACGGTCGTAAATCTTCTATAGTGATCATAAATAACTGATTGCGGTTGTAGATTTATGACCACAGGCATAGATTTATGCATAGATTATGCCAATTCAATACCATTGTGCTATTTTATTATCGCATGGTAGCTGCCATGATAAATTTACAAACGTTTGTTCAAAAATGTTTATTCATGGCTATACATTAAGGCCAAGATTATGTACATTAACAATAGCCAGCGATATTGATAAAGTATGTTGGAATACTTCAGGTTTTTAAATATGGCCTTTAGTCAAATAACACAGAGCAAAGGTCACAGTAAAACAAGATTGTGTATCAAATATGATTTCCCAAAACTGTTAATTACATTTAAATACTTCCAGAAGTTGCACACATTAATGCAATTTACAGTATATTTCACCATATAAGGGCCATAATGAAGCGCTCTATTTTTTTACTGTGCACAGTATGAGTATATATTACAACCTTGCAAAAAGAGTGCAAAACAGTCGATTCATTTTTAAGGTGTTCACAACTTTTGTTGGAAAATGACCAATTGATTTTCAATCTTACATTGCAGCTAACAAATCAGCAGCAATATGCAAGGCAAATTTTCATTAAAATGATCTGTGTTAAACCAAAGCAGACAGAAAAAGCAATTAGTTCATGAGGTGTCTTTCTAAGAAACTACATAGAATCAATACGCTGAAAGACAAAGCTAAAAAGAAACATTGTTTTGCACAGTAAGGCTCAAAAACATTGAATGTTTTTAAAATGGTATACATACAGCATATTTACATATATTTCTGCATATTTAAAGCTACATTCCTCTCAGGCTTTGAGATTTGGCTTAACTTAAAAAAGGAGATTGCACGATTGGCTGTGATTTACTGCCATGTCCGATTTGGACAACTGATATCAGGGCCAGTAAATATACCTCCAAAAAATCTGCTTGGGTGTACCAGCCCATAGTTTGCATGTATAACCAGATTTTTACTTTCTCTAGGCCAGCTTGCTTGTTGCCTCCCTCCCATACTACAGAAAATTGTCATAATTATCGTGGATTTCAGTCCTTTGGTTAACTAAGGTCTCTTTCACATTTTGGTGTAATTTTATGCGGTAAATTTTTTTCAATGCACTGAATGCAGCACTTTGGTGCATTACCACATAAAAGTGCCATGGAAAACCATGGGCACCACCATGCAATGAAGCAGGGAAACACATTACACTGCGAGTGCGATGTTCCCCACCCTGCTGCGATACCACAGGGAGATTAAATAAAAGTTCTTATCATTTAAAATGGTGCTAATTTTGGATCTTAATTCTGGATCTTAAAAGTTTGTCCTGCAACAGTGTAGCTAGGATGTTTTGTTACAGCTTTACATTTTATTTGTTATACAGTGTTATACTTGTTAATCTTTAAAAGATTAAATGTTTCAGGGCAGTGATGTCCAACCTGCAACCCAAAAGTGGCCTTCATGCAATTTTTTGTGTCACTCGTGGACCTGTGGGTGGGCAGGACAAGGGTGGGTCCGGGTCATTCTGGGGTGGGGCTTGGGCTGATTAGGGGCGAGGCTACACCTACGGCCCAGTCACTGCATGGGGGGCCACTAGTGCGGCCCCCAGCGTGGGTCAGGTTGGGCATACCTGTTTTAAGGAATGTTACCACCCGCAATAAATTTTACAAATATAACATGGACACCCCAAACCCTAAGATTGCAATTCTTACTTTGGCCCCCTGCGTTTATGAACAGAAATCTTCAGCTCCAAGTCCACTGGTTCCTTTTCTATCTATTCTAAGTATTCTTTTTGGAAAAAGCACATTGCCAACTAAAGGAGTGAAAACCCCATGCTTACCCATTTTAAATAGACAAAAACTGGTTAACGTGAAGCTTCAATTCATGGATTTGCCATAATTACTAAAAGCGACATGTTGTACAAAAGATTAAAGGTATCTTCAGAAAATGAAGTTGGGACAATAGAATATTTTTTCATGAAAACAGAAAAATTTAAAAATTTAAAAAAAGAGACAAGGGGATAATAAGAAATGGCAAGTTAATATACACAAGGAGTCAGCAGAAGCAAGACAGAGAATGTTAAATAACGAGAAATGATAGGATAAAAGTTGTCTTGGTGTGCGCCAATACATGTCTGACTGAGTACAGTCAATTACCCAGCATTTTCTACAACTTCTACAAAGAATGACATTACAGTACAGTACCATAGCATAAAAGGTATATTCGTTGTCTTTGATAATTATTGTGACAGAGAATAATACAGGACACATCTGTACCCACACGTTTGTTATTAATGTCTTCATGTGCTGTACTTCAACAAAACTGCTGTAGCATCTACTAGATATCGTTTAGCAAGTAGCAGTTCCACAATTCAATACATAGATTTAAAGATAAAAACACACAGATCATCTGTGTCTCTTTAGTTAATGATTCATAGCAGTTCAATGAATTAGTGGGCATTACAAAGTACTTTGTATGCTTGGCACACAAAAACATTTCAGGCTTTTCATGTTAAGAGACTGAATTAAATGAGCATTACAATATGAGTACACTGACTATTAATTACTTCCCAAACTGAGATTCTTGCTGGATAGTCACTTAACTCTGCAGCAATCAGTCCTAATAGTTGTTTACTCTTCTTTTAGGGGAAAAAATATGTCCACCTTTAGAAGGAGCAGCAGCTGTGAGCTATTTGCTTTTTCTGTCATTTGTAAATATTCGCATCTCTGGCTGGAACACACAATCCCATCTTTACATAAAAACTAGACCTTTGTGAAAGGCACCTAATTTCCCTCATGCCTTATGTCCGAACATTATGTTCATACATTTCCTAAACCAAGTGTAAAGAATGAGCACAAAGGCTTGCGTATAGAAATAGATTTCTCCCCCTCTTTACTTCTTTTGTGACTGGCACACTACAAGTAAGTCTTATGCCGGAGTGAACAAATGCAATAAGAGGTTTAGTCTGGAAAAGCTTCATAAAGTTAAGGCACAGACTGTGCCTCCCATCCATTTTAGATAATTCTGCACTTAACGTTGATGCTACATGAGTTAAATAGCTCCTTTGTGAAGTTACATTAAACAGTTTTATTGCCATATTAACATCAGAATAGGTAATAAAGAACAAAGGCAGTGCGAGCTGATTATAGAAAGGTTGTATTACCGCCCAGTGCTGCAAATCATAGGGAAATCTGCAATGGCTTCTCAAAAATGGTTCATAGAACATCCATAGATAAATGGAATCTGCAAATTGGAGAAGAACAATAGTTACAGGTTATCTAGAAGGCAATTTAGTATACTCTCTAACTGACCCATTTTTGTCAGGAGCTGGGAGAGAAGGTAAGGAACTTACCTAATCGCTCGCTCCTCCACCGCCTCCTCTGACAGGTCCCGAAGGACATTGTACTATGCATGCACAAGAATACAGAGTCCATCGGGACCTGTCTGACTATGTGGCAGAGAAGCGAGCAATAGGGTAGGTACCTTACACTCTCTCTTGGCTCCTGCATTTTTTATTGAAGAACGGGAGGTTAGACACAGCTCCTTTACCTCCAGTTCTTTAATAAAACTAAATGCCAATTTTTTTTTATCAGTGGAGATACATTTTAAATAAGCAAATAACTAAGTTCCTCCGTCTTATCCATATTGTACAATAAGCTTAGATGATAATAACAACTGTGGTTTCAGCAGCCATTTTAGCACAAATGGTACTGTGGAAATCATAATTAGATATGGATTTACGGATCTCTGGAAAAACCAGAAGATTTAAAAATCTGAAAACGGAACGTACTTCAGTACTTCAGACCACTTTTTCGATGATTATCGAGTGTATGAGGTTATTTTCGGTAACCTTCAAAAATAATGTTTGATAACCCTCGAAAATACAATCGGAAACTACTTTGGAGTTTCCAATCGTATTTTCAATTGGTTATCGAACATTCAAGGTTGTTTTCAAGGATTACCAAAAAATGACTTCATACATTCGATAATCATCGAAAATGTGGTCCGAAATCCCGAAATAGGAATGATCTGCCAGTTTTTGGGTTCCGTGTCGGATCCAGGTCCGAGTCGGACCCAGATCCCAAGGCTGGACGCCTTACAATGACTATAATGTAGTAGTAATTAATTCTTAGATTATTTATTGCTCGGTGCTGATTGGATATTGAGGGGCTCTGTGTGTTTATAGGGATCAAGCCAAAGCCAGTGGAAACACACCTAAAGTACGGTACACACGCAACATATTATGTAAAAGACGAAAACGGATCCTTGGCGGATTTCCGAGATCCGCGAAATTGCGGATCTCGCGGATTTTCCAGAATTCCGCTTTCCAAATTTTTTCCGAACTGTGTTCGAAAATTTTCGAAATATCGATTCAAGAAATTTCGAATGTTCTAGAAAATTCGAATTTTTAAAGAATTTTCAAAAATGTGGCAAAAATGATACAGTAACTTGCTGTAAAGGGCCTGGGAAATGGTCTGGGGAACTTTCTAAAATAATCCTATTCTGATTAGTTACAATCAGAATTTTCAGAAAGAATATGATTGGTATACCAACCAATCCCATTCTTTTGCCATCAGAATTGGTTCAATTAGATTCTAATCTTATTGTAACCAATTCTGATTGGCATACTAACTAGAGATGGACCGGATTGTGGAACCAAACCTGGTTCCATGGCAGATCTCCGAGATCTGCCAATCCACGGATTTTCCGAACCCACCTTTGAACATTTTCGAAGATTTTCATTTATCAAATTCACCAATGGCAGCTGTTTTTATCCGTGCCAACCCCCTGGGTATAAAAGGCAGCTAGACAGGTGCCACTTTGTCAGTGTGTTAAAGTGAGTTTAGTGGAGACCTGAAAGTGTAGAATTATAGAGTTTTTTCCATGCTTTTGAAGCTTACTGTGCGTGAATTTTAGTGGGTTGGATTAGCACTTGTTGTTAACCACTCCTGTATTCACACAATTTGGGACCCAAAAGTCCTTTTGAGGACTAAACCCCCCCCCCCTATATGTTTTTTGGACAAATTTAGTGTTAAGCCTTTTAGAGGTCTACTGGTCCTATTTAAAAACACACGGTATTGCAGTTTAGCGATACAGTACATTATCAATAATGTACAACCGCGACAGTAAATTAACGCTGAACTGTGCGTGAATTTTAGTGGGTTGGATTAGCACTCGTTGTTAACCACTCCTGTATTCACACAATTTGGGACCCAAAAATCCTTTGTGAGGACTAAACCCCCCCCCCTATAAGTTTTTTGGACAAATTTAGTGTTAGGCCTTTTAGAGGTCTACTGGTCCTATTTAAAAACACACGGTATTGCAGTTTAGCGATACAGTGCATTATCAATAATGTACAACCGCGGCAGTAAATTAACGCTGAACGTTCGTTAATTAACAAACCAATTCTGGAGGACCAAGACAGTGACATAGATGTCAAAATGATGCGCCAGCCAGTGCTATGTAGCCCCTCCATTATAGTGCACTTCTAGCGCTGTACGTGCCTTTTGCCCATTGGAATGCTCTAAATCCAGGGGCAAGTGCAGGATTGTTAAGGGGGGGATTTCTGAAGAAGCACAGTAGGAAGTTCATGACTAGAGATGGACTAGACCTAAACTTGAACACACAAATTTGAATGTTCGATAATTATCGGCCTTTCAGCATGTCCTTGAAAACATATACACTGCAAATAACAGGCTTCAAGCTTTAGGGTTTTAAAACTTCACCTTTATTTGTAAGCAATTCTGATTGGATACATTAAAATTATTTTAGAAAGAATCTGATTGGTATACTAACCAATAAGATTCTTTTTCAATCAGAATTGGTTACAGATTGGTCTGTTCCCCAGACCATTTCTGAGGTCCCAGAGCAATTTACAGTAAGTTACTGTATCATTTTTTGCAAAATTTTCAAAAATTCCTTCAAAACTCTAAAATTCCAAGAAAATTCAAAAATTCTCGAATTTTCGAAAAATATCGAAACCGGCTCGAAAATAGAATGCGGAAGCTCGAAAAAAGGTGCAATCGTGAGGAAAGTTTTTTTTTTTTTTTAGTTCTGGGTATATGTACGTGTGCCCCAGACCATTTCCCAGGTCCCACAGCCATGTACAGTAAGTTACTATTGCTGTTTTACCTTATACTTTGGCGGATCTGTGTGGATTTTTTTCTCCCATTGATTTTAATAGTTTTTTACGTGGATCTTTGAATTTTCGAATTTTTTCGAAAATCCGTGAATCCACAGGCGGAATGGATTTTAGCAGTTTCGCCCATCTCTATCTGAAACATGTAGTGCTGCATCTCAGAAGCACTGTACTTTGGTTCCCGTGTAATCCTATTGTCTTAGATTATCAAGTTGGAGGACCGGTGTACCCATCCCACATGGTTGAGCCAACTGAAGCATTTGACTATCTGCTGCCTGGAGAACATTGATTTTGCATATATTATAACCACACTTACAAATATGTCTTTTACATAATATGTATGTAGTGTGTACCGTACTTTACTAAACGGCTTTCTTCTCTAAATCTGCTTCTTTCAGATCATGCACACTATAAAAATTACCCATTATGCAATGCCTCTCAGTGATTGGATGACATAAGGCAGATTGCAATTTACGAGTAGTGGTGACTTAAATTCTCAAGAGAAATTATTTTAAATTATTAACAGTGGTAAAGGGTGTAATACAATTTAGTAACAAATATTGTCCTATAGCACTGTGATTTTCACTGCTCATTAGGATTCTACAGTGGTAGGAATTCTATAAATGAGAAGGAATGGTGGCTTGGTGGTTCTCAATGCAGGTTTTGCCTACATGCACAGCGTGCTGCAAACATAATTTCAGTCTGTTCAGATGCTGTTAGTTCTGCATGCCAGTTTATTTGAATAGAAAATGAAACTATTACTTCTGGCTTATGCTAAAAGGTAGAAACAATATATATATATGTATTTATGTATACTTAAGCTTGTGAATTGTGTTTGAAGTGAATTCTAACAATAAAATGTATACAATATTTCAATCTTAATATATTAATAAATTCTCATGAAATTGAATCTCTCCTGACACTTTCTTGATTAAATGTGTTATACCAAGCGAAATTCAAAGTTTATACTAAAGGGGAATTAAAACTACCAGATAAAGATACAAGAAGCTGTATCACACATCTCCTTTTGCTATGGCTGCTGGCTGATTTCTAAAATTAATTAGGGGTCATATTACAGCTCAGAGATCCTATAAATATATAAAGTACAAAAAGGAGGTCGGATCAGCACGTCCAGGTAAGTAAAGTATCCAAAAATAAAAGCAAGGTGCACGTACCTTAAAGGGGAAGTCTGCATCCCTATAAATATAAATATGAAAAAAATATATTTGGCACAGCACTCTCTCCACGTATCTCTTTATTCACAAATCATCACACATGACATGACTTTATTTTGGCCACAACGTTTCAGGGTTGGATACATTTGATACATTCATAGGCTAGCCTATGTATCTTGGATAGTGTCTTGGTCTTTAATAGTATCTTGGAAACATAGGCTAGATAGCCTTTAGCTTGTTGGCCTAAACAAGGATTATGATCTATATGTATATTTATGATGATGAGTGTATGTTTTATATGATTTGTTAATTGGAATAACTCTAGGAGCCCAATATACTAGCATATTGGAAATGTATTACATTGAATATATGTATCTGAATTAATGTCTAATTATTATTATTATTGTATTAGTATGTATAAGCAACATTATGTGGTTGTCTGGTCATGTGATATCTTCGGGCCATCAGATAGGTGGATGTTGAACATGTGACCAGATAAGCTATAGTTATAAGTATGTACCTCAAAGTGGCATGTTCATTGTTTGTTGCTTGAGAAAGGGGATGGACAACCCAAAAACTGCAGCCAAAATCAAGTCATGTCATGTGTGATGATTTGTGAATAAAGAGATACATGGAGAGAGTGCTGTGCCAAATATCTTTTTTTTCTATTTATATTTAAAGGGATGCAGACTTCCCCTTTAAGGTATGTGCACCTTGCTTTTATTTTTGGATACTTTACTTACCTGGACGTACTGATCCGACCTTCTGTTTGTACTTTATATATATATAGGATCTCTGTATATATACTAACTATATTATATATATATATATATATATATATATATATATATATATTACTCTATACAATATAAAGTGTAATGCATAAAAGTTTACAAACTGCCTTAGCAGAAACTTAAAAATCTAAATCTAAAAAAGTTTGAGAACTACTGTCCTATTATACACAACTTTCAGTTAGTTTTGTGACACCAATGAAATAGTTAAGCATCAATTATAACTAAGCATCTTTTTTAGGATATTATTTACTGAATTTTTGCAACTTATGTGTCATAGTCTTGTAACAAGAAAAAGATTCTTAAAGGACAACTAAAGCCACAGAACAACACTGAACCAGAAGGCAGAACACCTTGATATAAAGCCAGTAATCAGTGTCTTACCTCTCATTTTGATATGGGTGCTGGGAAATTTACCTAAATAATATATGGTTTTTGCTTAACATCACAGCATTCTAATGTCACACAGTCTGGTCAACGACCATTATGTTCTGCCCATGCTCAGTCCTTAGCTATGGCAGAAATTGTTACAGTTGGTCACACCCATTAATAATCTCTAGCCAATCCTTTTACAGGACAGATAAAGCAAGGAAGCATGTGACTGAGGTCAGGAGGTGTGGTCTGACACTGCACATACACACAGATACTTAATTCAGTTCTTAACAGGCTTACATTTATTTTAATACAATTTACTGAAGTCATATTATATAGCTTATTGGTGTTTTTAGAGGGGTTGTTTTCAGATTCTGGAGTATAAAAAAATGAATTTAGTTCTCCTTTAAGTATTCTGTAAACTATATCTTTTGAAATTTGCTCTCCATTATTCAAGGGCACGCTGTTTTATTATAATTTTTATTTATACCTTTTAAAGAAGAACTAAAGGGTAATATAAATTTATAAAAACAAAAGGTAATTCAGGACCTGAAATTGTAATTTTAACTGTAAAAATGCTATTGGTAAATTAAATAGGCCGAGACTGGCCTTAGGTCAATGGTGTTCAACCACCTTTATTTGACTCACAACTGAGAAATAGCTATACCATAAGGGAATACATGAACTGTAACTCCACTAATATTGTGTATGCTTTGTTATGCAGCTGCCCTCTGATCTACGTTGAGCAGACATCCAGAAGAACTAAAGACAGGTTGGCTAAACATCTTTTCAATATTAGGATGGCACAGAGGCACCTGGAACAAAGAAAAAATATTTTGGCAGTGGCAGAACACTTTTTACAGTATCATAATTCTACGACCAGAGTCCTCAAATATTTTGGCATTGAAAGTATACACCTTAATATCAGAAGAAGGGATGTTCTATAACAAATATTTTTGGATTTTCCAATTAAAAAGCTTAACTAAGACATTGATTTTGGTGTTTATATCTAAACAATATTAAGGACTGTGCCTCTATTTGCCTTCACAGTGTAAGGATTTAGTACCTTTCATGAGCTTTAAGTGGGGGCCCCCACATTTAATGTACCATATTTGAAAAGATCCCCTATAAAGATTGACTTGGATTTCTAAGATAATTAGTTTGCTCCTTTATTAAAGAGAATTGCATGTTTAATTGACTGTATTGCGTCCTGTTATAATGTTACAACATGACATTCTTTAAGGTACTCGTCTTTCGGGGGCCTTTGATACAAATAATTCCAATGTCATAATCTTTTATTGTTATTATATAGGCAACTGAAGGACTAGGTATCATTTGCCATTTAGTGCTATTTTTATGTGTGATTTGCCCTTGTTATTTTATGTTACTACTAATGAATTGCATACTACACAGGGATACGGCTGACAAACTGTCAGTGATATCCGATATTCTTTACTGGTCACCGATTGGGTATTGCGAGATATGCGTATGACATAATACGCACGTGACAGAACATGTCTATTCACGTGTAATGTTAGCATCCTCGCCCGCGGCATTAGCAATGGCCTGTTGCTAATGCAACAGTAGAAGCTTCAGCAAAACGCGTCCAGTCTGCCTCTTGATACTAGGGATGGCCGGTTCACGGATCCGAACCCGGATCCGCCGTGGATCTATCCCGTTCGCAAACGGCGGATTTTTCCTGATTTTCCGCCTTCTGAATTTCCGAACTGCGGATTTCTCTTATTTTCGAAAATGTTCGAAATTACGAGGATTTCTCGTATTTTCGAGGATATTTTTCATTTTAATGGGTCCGCTCGCGGATTTTCGAATTTTTCCGAAAATTCACGGATCCTCGAGCGGACCAGATTTTGCGAAGTTCGGACATCTCTACTTGATACCCCTCTCCTCTGAGCACTGGCACTTGTGTATCATGTACGAATAGTAACCGATGCTTTGACTTATAGCAGGAACATGAGAAGCCAGGGTTTGTTACATGGCTTCACACTCTGCCCGACTGGTGTATGTGACTGACACTGACAGTACATAGCAGTTGATAAGTATACTGCTTTAACTTTTGTTATTTACATAAGGGGGTACAAAAAGGGTTTTGATATGTATGTTTACATTTTTAGCTGTTTTTAACTTGAAGTCCATTATTTCTCTGTGATTTGGATAATAAAGGGATTTTATATATACATTTCCACAAGAGTGAGCGGCTTTGTTTTGGGTTCTTTTGCTCTTGCTATATTGTTGTTCCCTCTCCTATACGCTCCTCCCCTTTGTACTTTATGGAGTTTCACTAGGTGATTAATATAAATCCTTTGTCTTCTATGAGTGGTGCTTTGCCTTTTTTCTTATGAATTACTTAGGTCAATGGTGTCCCAAGTGAGTAGAGAAGAATACTTTCCCTCCACAGAGGCACTCAATCAGCAATCCCCACCACCACCCTGGGCGTAGGGAAATGCTACACTTAAAAATATGTCCTATAGTATTTCTTTGTGCAGCTGTTCATTTTATGGCTACTTCTTAGTACTGAGAAAAGCTGCTAAAGATTTACATTATCTCTTTAAATACATAATTAAAAAAAAGAATAAACACAACAATGTCATATTTTTTATCTTGAAACTTTATTTAATCGGTATGTCCAACCTGAAAACTATAATTTGGTATATTATAGTTACCCCCCCTTCCAACCACATTGTCTGTTTGTAAAAATAGTCAGTAGAAACTTACTTACAGTACCAGCACAGGTTCCCTCGGCTTTCTCGGAACGGAGTTGCATTGGGGAGTTGGCCGGCAGCTGCGTTAGATTCTAATTTTTTTTTTACAAACAGACAATGCGGTTAGGGTTGGGAAGGGAAAAGTACACTACACCACAAGGATTTAATACAAAAGTAAACCTACAGCGTGATGGATCTGGATGGAGGGAGGGGGGAATCCACTCCCCAGTGCATGCCTGAATACCTCCCAGAGGCCAGAGAAGAAGCAGAAACCTTAATACAGGAAGACAGGCTCCTACTCTTCACTTTCCTGGAATTTACACAGAGACTGCAGAGGAACCATTTGGAGCAAAGGAGTAAGGTATGTATTTTTTTAACACTACACAGTGGGGCCAGCAGTGGGTTAAATAATAGTTTTTGGGAGTATTCATGCCCTTTAAAAGATTAATATATAATATTAGTGACCAGCAAAAAAATACATAGAAGAAACATAAGCAATCCTCTCTAATATAAACACAGGAATGAACAATATAGATTGGAAGTTGGATTTTTCTCCAAATTACCCCAATTTTACTCATACCGGAACACTTAATACTGTATAAGGTACCTTCTTCCCACATAACTACTTCTCCTATATTAGGTCCTGTATTGGAACAGATTGGCATATCTGGGCCCCCATGCCAATTAGCAACCTTTTCCTTAAACAAGCTATGTGAGTATTGCAAAGTTGGCTGAGTATTGATGATTAAGAAGGAGATTTATGTATCAGTGCATAATCCACGTACTACAATTCAGTTTAACATTTTCCACCTCTCTATCCTTTTTCCCTATAATTTAGTATCTCAGCTGAATACTGTATATCGCACCACACATATTCTCCTACATTTTATTATTAAAGAGCCTCCTCTGTGATCTACAAGAAGCACAATTTTCCATAGTCTAGTTCCCCTTAATGAGGGGAGGGGTGGACTGTACTGGAGCATTAAATGGAACTTTAGGTACTCACCCTGTGAACAATAAATTGGGGGGAGGTGTTTCTGGGATGTGATTCCCCTTTAAATAGTTTCCAATTTCCTATCCTTTACCTCACATTTAGTATATGAGTTGTATGGATATATATTTAGCACAAATCATTTTCTGCAACATTTACAATTTATCTAATTAGGCCTGCGCAGAAGAGCTTACAATCTAAGCTCTAAGATTCAGTACCAATATACTCGTGCCTTCTACAGTACCTTAGCTATCCCCTCAGCATTAGTGACTTCAAAGATAACATTTTTTTTTTCTGGAAATATGTACACCAAACTGTTACCTTGGTTATCTAGAGAGTCTACAATATGTCAGATTTGTTTTAAAATTCCCCCTTTTTTTAATCTTAGATCACCTTAGCTGCAAATACAAGATTTTCATTTAAAATGGCTACATCTAGGAAAGAATTTTTAGATGTATTGGATATGGATGAATGTAAATAAATCACAGGATGGTGATTAAGCTACAGAAAAAATAATATTGTTAATACCACTTTATATTAAATAAATGAATGAAAAGAGATGTATATTGAAGGGTTCTCACTGAAGTTTTAAGTGACCCACACTAACCATAAACTCCTCTGGTGATTAACTGTAATAAGGGAAATATCCATAATTCTATTAAGATCTTGATTCATGCAAATTAAGCGAAAAATTGAAATAGCAGAAGGCTTAACTAAAGCTACAAGTGAATCCTTTAATTGTGTATAATGTTCTATTGATGCTGTGAACTGAGAAGGCTATAGTTTTTGTTCCAATTTTAATATAGAAATTTTAAATAAATGTTTTCATATTTTAAATACAAATTGTATAAATCCAATAGTTTGTGCTTTACACCTTAAGCTGATAATCAAATGGGCCAACGATCTGATTCTACACCCGTATTTTAAGATGTAAACCTTATTCTATAAATTATCCAGGATGATGTTAATCTAACTCACTGCACTGGCATAAAAATAAAAACATTTTCTCATAAAATGTTCTTTAATTGAACCAATTGCCATTCCCATAAAGATGTTTAAGGCTACATTGAAAATGAAAAACGCATAGAAAAAAACCTGCACAAAATATTATCGTGTTTTATAGTGTTTTAGCAATGCGTTCCATATCCGTTTTTGTGCATTTTTTATGTGTTGCATAAAAGATTAAAAACTCTCACTGGTTGAACGATGTGGAGGTTGCAAATGTGCATATGTAGATTCTGTATTTGATTGCTGTTTGTGTGAGTTGAATGATGCGTGGTGGAGGGGTCTAGTATGTGATTGCACGGTGGTGTATGGGACATGTGGGTAGTAATATGGGGCTGGTGGATACACTGACTATGGACCATTTTTTTTATTCTTTTATAACATTTATTTTGCCAAATTTATATCATCATATTATTTGCATAGAATTTTCCGGGAAGTGGATATACAAAAGAGTAAAAACATTTTAGGATTAAACAAAACACTATTATAATATAACATTGTATAATATATCTTTGAAGAGAAATAGACATATCACTAAACAACATGGCCTGAATCCCTTTTCCAACATCATATCATATATATCGTGTATCCCCACACCCGATCCCAAATATTTCTTCTATGTCACCTAATATTAGATCTCCTAGTAGGGATACATATTCTGTGATTTCTTCTTCCAACTATTTCAAGGTGTTAAGTGATTACACTTGTCTAGAGTCAATGTACCAGTTTCACAAAACTTCCCTGAGAGCACGCAAATGTTTTCTCACATAGCATATTATTGGTTAAATAATTAAGTATGGGTGCCATTTGTTCCTAGATCATTTTGTAACAAAAAACACACTTTGGTGACCAAAAGAAATTCAGTGGTAACAAAATACATTTAGTGAACACAAACCAACACTTTGGGGACAAAGCTATATTTAGTCAACCAAAAGAAGTTCTGTGGTAACAAATCACATATAGTCAACAAAAAAAACATTTTGATGACAATACTATATTTAGTTGTCCAAAAGAAATTTGGTGCTAACAAAACATACATTTAGTCAACAAAAAACAACTGTAGCACCAAAATGCATATTTTGATGACCAAAATTTTTTTTGTGAACAAAATGTACAGTGGATTGAAACAGAATTAGTTTTTGTATACAAAATTGGTGAAAAGAAACATGCTGGCAAAAAGAACATTTTGTAGACCAAATACATCTTGTAGCATAAATGTATGGGTTTTGTACACAAAATGAACTAAGGAAAAACAAGCATACTTTTTGTTATGTATGGTAATGGTAAGTGGCAAGCTTTCCCTTTAATCTTTGTTAAAAAAAATTATAAACTGGTAAATTGTTTGCTTTCCCTTTAATCCCTTATGACTCTCTTGCCCATAAACTCTTAAATAAGAAATATCTGGTATATGATACACTTCCCCTTTAAAAATGGTCAATTGTCATGCATTACCTTAATAAATTCTGGTAAATGGAAAACGTTTCATTTAATCTCTGCTGTAAGAAAATACTACTAAATGGCACAGTCCTTATTTTCTTTTTATGGGCAAGGCCCCACTAGGCAGCACGCAAGAATCGTGCAACGTAGTGAAATCGCAACGTTGCACGATTCATGTGTGCTACCCTGTGCGTGAGATTGCTTAGATGTTACCCTTTTGCAGCGCATGCGATGTGCACCAAAAATGGTGATCGCATGTGAAAATATTCGGTAGCGCATGGCAGAGGAGATAGTAGGGCAAGGTGAGGAGCTGTCCAACGCTGAACAGCTATAGTTATATAGAAAATCCCCTAAAATGCTTAAGTGTAAAGTGCTGAAACTTAATAGCAATAAATATATTATAAAACCTCTAAAACGTGTTTTCTTATCAGTGATCACCTTAAATATTACTGTGGCTAAAAATGTGATAAAAAATATAAAATATAGTAAAAAAGATATAGTAAAAAAGATACATGCTTGGGGTAGGTATTGATAAATGACCTAACTAAATGCTCAATATAATAACTAGTTACTTATATATAGTACCCCCTTACTAGAGCATGGATCTCATAGGTTATGGGAATGACCTCTAAATCCCTTATCTATTAACCCCCAGTTCAGATAGGATCACAAGGTCCATTTACTTAATCTTTCTTAAGTTTTTTGGGGTGTATAAAACACGTTTTAGAGGTTTTATAATATATTTATTGCTATTAAGTTTCAGTACTTTACACTTTAGCATTTTAGGGGATTTTCTATATAACTATAGCTGTTCAACGTTGGACAGCTCCTCGCCTTGTTAGTATTTTATGGGATTGATATATAAATATAGCAGTCCAGCACTGGACAGCTACTCACCGGATAGCACTATCAGGCACCTCCCATAAGGGGAGAGGTGCACCTGGAGGGGGAGGGTATTCACCTATTTTAGCACATGACACTTGTGTGACATCACTTCCTGAAGATGGCCTAGAACATGGCCGAAACATGTTGATGCAGTATGTTATTTATAAATTTATTGCTTTATATCAAGACCCTGGATTGCCTTACCAAATATTTTCTTCATTATATATATATATATATATATATAGACATGAGTCCAGAGACTCTCGGGAACTGGCAATGGCAAAACAGTTCCAACTGGTGCCCTCTGTGGTGTTTTACACCTAGCACAGATAGAAGAATCTCTGACATAGGTGTTAGAATCTTCGGACAGAGAGGACCACCAACTAGTATAGACAGCAGAGCTAAAGTCTATTTTTTATATATATATATATATATATATATAAAATATTGAAAGAAGCACGACGCACTCACAGGTCTTGGTAAAAAATGTACAAACAGCAGTTTATTTGGTCAACATGTTTCAACCTCTATCAGGCCGTCATCAGGACTAATACAACACACCAGCCACCCAGATTAAATAGCCACCCAATAACCACCCCCTTAAAAACACCCCAGCACCAGTGTATATTAAAACCAAACACCCCAAACAACATACCATATTAAATCCATAATTAGAACAATATATGTCCTATAAATAGCACCACTCTCACAATATCAGATTGTAATTCACCTTACTGTCGGGAGAGTCCAACAAACATGACAGAGTGAAATCGTCCAGCGTAGCTTAAAAAAAGGTAAATACCGGGCAGACTCCACTTCCGGGAACGTCAGCCGACACGCACCAACAGCCACGTGGACAGATCATATGATGCTCCCCCAGCGGCAGTGCATCTCTATGGCAACTAATTATCAACACCAGCAAACCCGGAAGTGTAGTATCCTAAATAGCGAGAGCGAAGACAACCACGTCTCCACCCAAATACGAACTCGAGCTACCATACAGACATAGACCACAGGGAAGCATATGTCAAATGGGTACATCTTATAAATGTATAAATAAATAGCGCTGGTATACATAGATAATATAATAAATAAGATATCAAAAACCATACAAAATCTAAAACTAACACACTAACTCTATTTACAGAACAGCCCAAGTCTATATAAATATATAAAGAAGTAATGAATAGCATAATAGAAACAATCTCGTACATAGCAGCAAACGACCATATTATAATGCTGTAACACAGTTATATCCACTTAATCAATGGGGTATTATATAAAGCAGCTCAGATTATTGATTTCATTAAGCCCATAGGGTGTTACAGTTTGTAGTTTTGAAATCCAACGAGCCTCCAAACGTAGAAGGCTCTTAGCTCTGTCACCCTCCATCGGAGGAACACAGTCTATAAGCATGCACTTTAATGTAGATAACCCATGTCCCTTGGATTTAAAGTGTCTTGCCACAGGTTGATCCCCAAATTTGCTCATCTTTGTTTCAAATACTTGGCTAGACAAAGCCGCTCTTATCGAGCTCCGATGATTGGCAAATCTCTCACGGAAGGAGGTGGTGGTCTTTCCAATGTATAGCAAACCACAGGGACATGTCAAGAAGTAGATGACAAAAGAGCTGGTACAAGTCAGTCTATGAGCAATTGGGATCCTCTTACCGGTTCGTGGATGAGGAAAACTTGTCCCTGTCATCATATATCCACAGGTAGTACAATTGGGACACTTAAAGCATCCTTGCTTGGGAGCACCCCAGGGTAGTTTTGTTTTGGGTTTAACATCCTTATTCAAATCTGTCTTGACTAGTAAGTTGTGAAGGGTTTTCCCTCTACGGTGAGCAAATCTTATCCTCTGTTGTTGAAAGGGCAGGGATCCGTCACTTTCAATAATTTTCCACAGTTCATTCGCTTTAGCCTTTATAGAAGGACTCAAGATAGAGAAATCCATTGAAAATGTCACATAGTGATTATCACTTTGTTTTTTTACATGTTCTGTTGTGGCAGCCATAAGTGCCTTTGTTAATTGTTGTTTTAACACTCGGGTATTATATCCCCGTTCACAGAAACGGCAGGTCATTTCCTTAAGTTGTACTTCAGCACGCTCACCCTCAGTGTTATTCCTAAGTACCCTTAAATATTGAGTATATGGGATCGCCTTAATCAAGGCAGGGGGATGAAAGCTGGTCGCATGTAAAATTGTGTTACGATCAGTATCCTTACGATACAAAGACGTACCCAGCACATCACCTGTCTTGAAAATCAAAAGATCCAAAAACTCAATTTCACATTGTTTGATGTTAAACGTCAATTTAATAGGTGAGTCCAGGGAATTGACCTGGGCTAATTTTTCTCGTAACTGCAACTCGTCCCCTTCCCAAATAAGGAAGATATCATCTATGTATCATTTGAATAGACAGACCCCCCCACCCAATATCGGTAAGAGGTGAGTCTGTTCAAACCATTGCATATAGAGGTTGGCAAACGATGGGGCCACATTGGACCCCATGTCTGTGCCACATCGTTGAATATAATACCGTCCAAGGAAGCGAAAATGGTTTTTGGACAATATGATATCCAAAAGTTCCATAAGAAACTCCACCGGGGGTTCAAGTTGCCCCCGCTCAACCAATGCTTGCCTGCATGACTGTATCCCATCCTTCTGTGGAATCACCGTATACAAACTATTTACATCAATAGTGACTAATAGTTTATCACTCATCGGCATATTCATTTGGGATAAAATTTCAATTAACTGGCCACTGTCACGCAAATAGGAACCCATCACTTTAACCGCAGGCTGCAGATAAAAGTCTACAAATTGGGCTAGTGGTTTTAATAGGGAACCATGCGAAGTGACTATGGGGCGACCAGGAGGTGACTCGATACTCTTGTGTATTTTTGGAAGAGTATAAATTATCGGACAAATTGGATGGTCCGTAGTCAAAAACTGTGCACACTTATCAGAAATCCATCCTGCATTCACTCCTAGAGTGATCAGAGAGTCAATTAACTTCTTGACCTCATACATAGGATTTACCTCACAACACAAATATATATCAGTATTATTTAGTTGGGACAACAATTCTGTTACGTAATAGTTACGATCAAGCAACACAATTGCCCCACCTTTATCAGCGGGACGTATAATCAATTCATCGTCAGCTTTTAAAGTTTTTATCGCTAGACGTTGTTCCCTGTTAAGATTATTAAAGACAGGGCTATGTACATTGGAAAGATTATGAACCTCTGAGTGCAACATCTGTGAGAACACCTTTATTCCAGGGGGAGTATTGATCGGCTCAAAAGTACTGCTAGGTCTAAAAACCTCAGTGGAGTTCTCATTCTCCACATGTTTGAAAAAATCTCTCAATTTTAACCGCCTCTGAAATTTGTAGAGGTCTATATCAAACTGGAAGCATTAAACCTCGTGATTGGTACAAATGTAGCCCCCTGCTTAAAAGGGACTTTCCCCAGGTGTTAATACATGTTCACTCAGATTAAATATTATCTCTTCCTTGGTGGTTTGCTTCTTGGGTTTATACCCCCCTCTCCGGGAGTACCTCCTTTGCCTCCTATAGGTCCCGGATCTGGTAACCCTCATCTGAAAAGGGGCTTCAGTATGGGGTCTCCTGTTGTCTTTCCTGACTGTACCTAGACCTGGCTCAGAGTCCGATTGCCCCGATTAATTGATATTTTGTCCCAAATGAATATGCCGATGAGGGATAAACTATTAGTCACTATTGATGTAAATAGTCTCTATACAGTGATTCCACAAAAGGATGGGATACAGTCATGTAGGCAAGCGTTGATTGAGCAGGGGCAATTTGAACCCCCGGTGGAGTTTCTGATGGAACTTCTGGATATCATATTGTCCAAAAATCATTTCCGCTTCCTTGGACGGTATTATATTCAACGATGTGGCACAGCCATGGGGTCCATGTGGCCCCATCGTTTGCCAACCTTTAATGCAATGGTTTGAACAGACTCACCTCTTACCGATACTGGTGGGGGGTGTGTCTGTTCAACGATACATAGACGATATCTTCCTTATTTGGGAAGGGATGAGCTGCAGTTACGAGAAAAATTAGCCCAGTTTAATGCCCTGGATTCACCTATCAAATTGACATTTAACATCAAACAATGTGAAATTGAGTTTTTGATCTTTTGATTTTCAAGACAGGTGATGTGCTGGACGTCTTTGTATCGTAAGGATACTGATCGGAACACAATTTTACATGCGACCAGCTTTCATCCACCTGCCTTGATTAAGGCGATACCATACACTCAATATTTAAGGGTACTTAGGAATAACACTGAGGGTGAGCGTGCTGAAGTACAACTTAAGGAAATGACCTGCCGTTTCTGTGAACGGGGATATATACCCAAGTGTTAAAACAACTAACAAAGGCACTTATGGCATTTACAACAGAACATGTAAAAAACAAAGTGATAATCACTATGTGACTTTTCCAATGGATTTTTCTATCTTGAGTCCATCCATAAAGGCTAAAGCGAATGAACTGTGGAAAATTATTGAAAGTGACGGATCTCTGCCTTTTCAACAACA
>CM033472.1:141499728-141508355 GCA_019447015.1 Hymenochirus boettgeri
AGAGGGAGAGACAGAGAGAGAGAGACAGAGGGAGAGAGACAGACAGACAGACAGACAGAGAGATACAGACAGACAGAGAGACAGACAGAGAGACAGACAGAGAGAGACAGACAGACAGAGAGACAGACGGACAGAGAGACACACAGACAGACAGAGACACACAGAGAGAGACAGACAGAAAGAGAGAGAGACAGACACAGAGACAGACAGACACAGAGAGAGACAGACAGACAGAGAGAGAGAGACAAACAGAGAGAGAGTCAAACAGAGAGAGAGAGAGAGAGAGACACACACACAGAGAGAGTGTGTAATTTAGACACTTACCAGCCTTCAGGGGAAGTCTTGAGTAAGCAGAGTCGTTTGGCCATGCCCACCCACTCCCACTACACTTGCATCAGGATGAAGTTCTCTCCCCACATGCAATACAGCTAGATATCATCTACACTTACTGGGAAAGCTAACTTTCTTTTGATTGGCCATTAACTCGCACATGCTCAGTAAGTCTCTACCACAATGCAAAGCTAAAGGATGTTACTGTAAAGCAGCATTGCGTCAGGATGTGATTAGTGCTACAGCAGCTATAAGAAGCACACCTATTGGATAATAAGGACAATAAGGAAATGACAGCAAACTTCCATGCAGAATTTAATACATTTGAGAGGTGTGTCTATAGCTCATTTTGACCAGTCCATTCAATCGTGGGGAGATTCGTATGTTAGTACTTTTTTATTTTTTATTTATTTTATTTATTAACTGGTGATATGGATGATAAAGTGGAGGCAATATGGGTGGAATTAGGCAACAGGAAAGGGGGTAATGTCTTGTTGGTGTCTGCTATAAGCCACCAAATGCTAGCAGAGAGGAGGTGAGTCAACTTCATATGCAGTTGGCAAGGGCTGCAAGTTTGGGGAGTGTGCTCATTATGGGGGACTTAATTACCCTGAAATTGATTGGTTGTGGTGGAACTGCATCACAGAAAAAGGCGATGAGTTCCTGAATTTGCTGCAGGATAATTTTTCTCTCACAGGTGGTTGAGGTTCCTACTAGAAAAGGAGCTCTGTTGGATCTGGTAATATCTAACATTGTGGAGGCGCATTATAGAATAAAGGTAACTGGAGGCTTAGGGAATAGTGACCATGAAATAGTGGCATTTGGACTGTTATCGAAACAAAGACATTTAATTTCAGGAAAGCAAATTTTCCCAGGTTAAAAGCAGCTCTTTAGAATGTCAACTGGGATATGTATTATCAGGTAAAGGTACTGAACAGAAGTGGACTGTGTTCAAGGGGATTTTAAGCCATTCACATCTAAATTTATACCTTGGGAAAAAATGTAAAAAAATAAATCCGCGCCCATGTGGCTGAATTCTGATGGAAAGAGGCAAATGGTAAGGAAGAAAAAGGCATTTAAAAACCTTTAGGGCAGAGGGAACGGAAAGGGCCTTTAGGGAGTATAAAAACTGTAACAAGGAGTGGTAAGAAAGCAATCAAACTAGCTAAAATTATTAATGAAATTAGGATAGCTGAAGAAGCATCACTAAGCCTAAACATTTTTTAAGTATATTAATAGTAAGAAGATGAGGACTGAGAATGTGGCACCATTAATTAATGGGATAAGTAGTTAGGGAGGATGGCGATAAAGCAAATATCTTGAAAATTTTTCTCTCTGTATACACTATAGAAGATCCAAGTACAGATATCATAGAGTATAGTAGCAATAAAGGTATACAGATTCAAGTTCACTTTGGTTAACCGAGGATATGGTACAGAAAGAACTAAATAGGTTAATATTAATAAATCTCCTGGACCGGATAAAATACATCCTCGGGTACTTAAGGAGCTAAGTTTTATCTAGGCCATTGTTTTTATTTTTGCTGATTCCCTCGTGTCCGGTGATGTGCCTCTGGATTGGAAAAAGGCTGATGTTATTCCAATATTCAAAAAGGATAGTCGTTCACAGCCGGGTAATTACAGGCTGTAAGTTAACTTCAGTGGTGGGAAGATACTGGAAAGTTATAAGAACATGTTCTAGATTATGTTTCAAGGACTGACATTATAAGTAGTAACCAGCATGGATTTAGGGAATAGATCTTGTCAAACTAACTTGCTTGGCTTTTATGAGGAAGTAAGTAGAAATTTAGACTGGATAGCAGTAGATGTAGTTTACTTGGATTTTGCAAAGGCTTTTGATACAGTCCCCCATAGGCGACTAATGAATAAGCTAAGGTCTGTTGGTCTGGGGAGTAGAGATGTCCGAACTTCGAAAAATCCGGTCCGCGCGAGGATCGCGGATTTTCGAAAAAATCCGAAATTCTAAAACCGCGAGCGGACCCGTTAAAACGTATTAAAATGAAAGTTCGGCAAAATCCGCATTAAAAGTGGTCTAAATAGCCTTGGTAACGTACACTTAACCACTCAGGGACCTGGGTAATGGCTTTAGAAGCACGTATAATGCCAACAATACCTAAAAAGTACAGTCCGCTAGCGTGACTTTAAAAAAACGGGATTTTTCGAAATACAGAGGATTCCGTAAAACGAAGATTTCCGTAAAAAAACCGAGGCTTCGTAACTATGATAGCTGCCATTGGCTAATTTGGATCATGTGGCTTGCTCCGTCTTGAAAAATTTACACGAATTACTCGTTTTTACGAGTATTCTCGTAATTACGAGAATACTCGTAATTGCGGGAATCCTCGTAATTACGTGAATCCTCGTAATTACGAGGATCTTCGGTTTTTCCGTATCCCGCAAGTATTGTAGATACTCGTAATTACGGAGATACTGTATTTTCGAAAATTTTCGTAAAAAAAAAAATCCGCAGTTCGGAAAGTCCGGAATAATCCGCCGTTCGGACGGGAGAAATCCGCGGCGGATCCGGGTTCGGGTCGCGAACGGCCATCTCTACTGGGGAGTCACATTTGTACATGGATAGAAAATTGGTTAAGGATAGGATGCAGGAGTAGTTGTTAATGGGGCTTCATCATTATGAGACTAAAGTGCTAAGTGGGGTGCCACAGGGTTCTGTGTTGGGGCCGCTTCTATTTAATCTATTTATTAATGATTTGGAAGTGGGTATTGTCAGCAAGGTTTCTGTGTTTGCTGACGACACAAAACTTTGTCGACCATTAAAAACTTCAGAGGATGTGCAATCATTGCAAGGGGATCTAGATAGATTATCACATTGGGCTGCCTAGTGGCAGATGAAATTCAATGTTGATAAATGTAAGGTGATGCATTTTGGACTTAAAAAAACTTGTGTATATATATAAATGGCTCTGGGTTAAGGGAATCCCTGTTGGAAAGGGATCTTGGAGTTTTGGTGGATAACAAACTTAAAGGTAGCAAGCAGTGCCAGGCAGCAACAGCCAGAGCCAGCATGGTATTGTCTTGTATAAAGCGAGGTATGGATTCAAGGGAGGAAAATGTAATTCTCCCTCTTTACAAAGATTGGTAAGGCCTCATTTGGAATATGCAGTGCAATTTTGGAATCCTGTGTACAAAAAGGACATCTTTGAAATGGAAAGGGTTCAGAGAAGGGCAACTAAATTAATAAGGGGATTGGGGGAGCTTGTATGAAGGAGACTGAAAAAGTTACAATTATGTATGCTGGAGAAAAGGCGCTTGCGTGGGGATATGATTAACTGTGTATAAATACATTAACGGGCCATACAATAAACTATCTGGGGCATTGTTCACCAATAGAACATGTCAAAGAACACGAGGACATCCCTTAAGACTTGAAGAAAAAGGTTTAGGCTTCAAGCTCGGAAAGGGTTTTTCATGTGAGAAAGGTAAAGCTATGGAACTGTCTTCCAGTGGACGTTGTTATGGCAGGTTCATTGGTCATTTTCAAAAAAATCTAGATGAGTTTGCAAACAAGGAATGTTCAAGTTATGGTATTGATACATAAAGTAGAGTTGATCCAGGGAAATTCCGATTGCCACTTGGAGTCAGGAAGGAATTTTTTCCCCCTTCATAAATTTGGTGGGGTTTTTTTTGCTTCCTCTGGATCAAGGAAATGAGGATATTGCTAGATGGGTTGGACTGGTGGAAGTATGTCTTTATTCAACCTCAAATACTATACTATTTCATATGCCATTTACACACTGTTACACACTTATATATCTTTATTTTGTACTATTAATAAACTAATCATGTTATACCTTTTACATTACAATATACACTGTAACCATGTATAATATTATTTTAGCCTACCCCCACCTACATAGTACAGTCTAAAAACTCAATGCAATCTCCACAAAATGGAAAATAATTTTATATAAAGGAAGGAGATATATATATATATATATATATATATATATATATATATATATATATATACACTATATTTAACAGGAATGGGTATGATTACAGAAATAGGTACGATAGCAGGAATGAGCACTATAACAGGAATGAGTATAACAGGAATGGGTACGGTAGCAGAAATTAGTATGATAAAAGGAATGAGTATGATAACAGGAATAGAGATGGACTAGAACTCAAGCCCAAGTTCAAATCTGATTTTACGAGTTTGAAGAAAGTCAGAATTTTTGAATTTTCGAGGATATTTGAGTTTTTGAGGATTATCGAATTATTCTATTTTTCACTGGGAGGTGAGTTTAATTATTTTCACCTCCCTGTGAATAATAGAATACCCGGGTAACAGAGGTAAACTTACCAACTTGTGGCTGCCCGGCGCGCTCTCCCGATTGCGCTCTTATCTTTATCATTGGCGCACATGAGCAAAAGATAAGAGCTCAGTCAGGATACAGCTCCTTCTACTGGGGAGAATACGCAAGTGGAGGTAAGTTTATCTCTGTTACCCGGGCATTCTATTATTCACACGGAGGTGGGAATAATCAATCTCACCTCCCTGTGAATAATAGATACAGATTTATTGTACTTCATAATATCAGTTTAGTGTCCCTTTAAGTCAAATTTTTTGTGTGATTACACTGAACATAGATGCAAATTACATATATATGACAATGAATATAACAATGAAAAGTCCTTGTTAGAGAAGTGAAACCAAAAAAAATTGACAAAATAAATAAAAAGCTTAAAACGTATATAAACTTGCCAACATAATGTATTTTTCATAAGCTTATGCTTATATTATGGAAAATATAATATTTTATGCAATCTGTCTAAGCAGTAAAATTACCCATGTAATAAAGGACTTAATTAGGTTTACTTTAACAGAACTGCCTGTGGGGAATTGAACACACCTGTTCTGTATGTAGGGCACTTTATTGTTATTCAGTCTGCTTTACAGCTCAGAGAATGACAACCAATTTTTGCCTCACTGATTATCAATTTGCTGCCTGTGTCTCCATTTGTACTAGAGTTTTTCTTAGTTGGGTCCTGTATTATTTACAAATTAACCATTTGTCAACCATCTCAATATATCTGAGACTCAGAACAGGAAGACACAAACAGGGAGATGCATGGAGTGGTATATTGCTCTTTACTGTAGTTAAAGTCCCGCTAACCGAAGTATTGGCAGTTAACGCAACTGAGAAAGGTTTATATGCCTTTTCAGATTTTATTACATTTTTTTGCATTTCTATCTTTCACATAAACCTTATTGTTTGTAGTTATCTTTTCTGCCCCAAAACTCAGTGCTCTTTGTCCTTTAACCATTGATATGTAGATGATCAATACCATATTTTTTATTTAGTCTTTTTCTCTTAAAATATTGCTTTTATTTGCAAACATAAACATACATTAAAAATAAGCAATGAGAAGACACAATTTGCAAGAATCGCTCTTTTTTTTGTCTATATCGTGGACTGAATTTATATTAAATATATACTGAATATATATATATATATATAATATCCAGAGTGTGAACACTCTCCCTTATAGATAAGTTTAGTAGATTAAAAAGTATGTACCCCGGTGCTACTGCACTAGCAGATAATTAGATAAGAGTAAATACAGTCCAGTGTACATGTAGGATTTATTTCCAACAATGCATATAAATGGCGACATCAAAACACAGGCAACGTTTCGGATTTGGCTTGACAAAGGCCCAGAATTCAGGGCCGATATGTTGCCTGTTTTTTTAAAGGTAGCCAACATACACATAATCACCTCCGGAGGCAGAGCACTCACAGGATTTACTTAATTTAAAAAATATATATTTATTAAAATAGGAACCATGCCAGTAGTTGACGCATTTCACCCATCTTGGTGGCCGTCATCAGGACATCACACATACAGGTAAGAAATACATTCCCTCAGATAATCCCCAACAATGCTTCACAACTTTCACCAAGTGAATAACCTCTAATTACTAACCCACTAACAGCGTGCAGAAAACACCCGTCAAGAACTTCTGAATCCAAGTGCAAACATTAGATACTTAAAACTAATTGATACAGCAGTATCAGCATTGAGTGAATCAAACAAATGGTTAATTTACTTCTAAAATACATAAAAGTAGTTGATCTATCTAATTCCTAGACAAACACTCGGAAACATCTCTGAAAATGGGGGGCAAGTCTCTTATCATAATCCCCTCTAACCTCAGGAAGCATATATCGAGGTTGGAATTTAGGAGAAAGGAAAAGGGAAATTTAACAATTAAAAGCTAAGGCACTAAATACTACACTCCTATATAAGGAGATGAATTAATCTTTAGGAGAACTGGTAACCTATATGGGAGATTGGAGCTGCATAACCCAAATTATACGAAGCATGCTAACAATAATTGTTCATAGAGTCCTCTGGGTGATAAAGTCCCCAGTATCTTAATCCAATATGCTTCTTTTTTAGGAATTCTTACTCCATATCCCCATATGACTTCCGTGGAATCTGGACATCCATTTGAGGGTTGTAGGGTCATGTTTAGCTTCTTTAAAATGTCTTGCAACCGAAAGTTCCCCAAACCAGGATTTTGTATCCAGTTCTGTTGAGCCTCCCTTTAAGGCATTCCTCACAGACGCTCAGTGGTTGGTATTCTTTCCCTGATTGTAGTGGAGGTCTTACCCACGTAATATTTTCCACAGGGGCATGTGATTATATGTTTTTGCTGAAACATGATTATCTATATTTGATATTATATCTCTTACCCATCAGGGGATGAGGAAACTCACTGCCAGTTATCATAGTTCTGCACGTTTGGCAGCCTAAGCATTTATAGCAGCTTAATTTTTTGGGTTGTAACCATCCCTCCAATGTAACGTGCGGAAACACGACAATTGCCAGATCGTGGGGGGAAACACTTGGGGTAAAGAAGTGTTTAAACAAGATTTGGTGAAATGTACGTGTTCCCCAGACCATTTCCTAGTTACCTAGGTACCACAGTCATTTACAGTAAGTTGCCATTGTCATTTTAACTGTAATTAATCCAAACTTTTCAAACTATTTACTCCTGTTGATTAGAGATGGCTGAAACTGCTAAAATCCGTTCCGCCTGTGGATTCGTGGATTTTCGGAAAAATTTGAAAATTCGAAAATCCGCGTAAAAACCCATTAAAGTCAATGGGAGAAAAAAATCCGCACAGATCCGCCTAAATATAAGGTAAAACAGCAATGGTAACTTACTGTACATGGCTGTGGGACCTGGGAAATGGTCTGGGGAACACGTACATATACACAGAACTAAAAAAAACAAACTTTCCTCACGGTTGCACCTTTTTTTGAGCTTCCACATTCTATTTTCAAGCCGGTTTCGTTATTTTTTGAAAATTCGAGAATTTTCGAATTTTAGAGTTTCCAAGGAATTTTTTGAAAATTTTGCAAAAAATTATACAGTAACTTACTGTAAATGGCTCTGGGACCTCAGACCAATCTGATTGTAATCAATTCTGATTGAAAAAAAATCTTATTGGTTAGTATACCAATCAGATTCTTTCTAAAATAATTTTAATGAATCCAATCAGAATTGCTTACAAATAAAGGTAAAGTTTTAAAACCCTAAAGCTTGAAGCCTGTTATTTGCTATGTTTTCAAGGATATGATGAAAGGCCGCTGACGTGGAGCTCCGCTAATGGAGGGGGTAGGTGACCGCTCCTCTATTTTCTGTATAGGAGCGCTAAAGTTTGGGAACATGAATTTGAACTTGTGTGTTCAAGTTTGGGTCTAGTCCATCTCTAGTCATGAACTTCCTACTGTGCTTCTTCAGAAATCCCCCCCCCTTAACAATCCTGCACTTGCCCCTGGATTTAGAGCATTCCAATGGGCAAAAGGCACGTACAGCGCTAGAAGTGCACTATAATGGGGCTACATAGCACTGGCTGGCGCATCATTTTGACATCCATATCACTGTCTTGGTCTTCCAGAATTGGTTTGTTAATTAACGAACGTTCAGCGTTAATTTACTGTTGTGGTTGTACATTATTGATAATGCACTGTATCGCTAAACTGCAATACCGTGTGTTTTTAAATAGGGCCAGTAGACCTCTAAAAGGCCTAACACTAAATTTGGCCAAAAACCTTATAGGGGGGGGGAGTTAGTCCTCAAAAGGACTTTTGGGTCCCAAATTGTGTGAATACAGGAGTGGTTAACAACAAGTGCTAATCCACCACACTAAAATTCACACACAGTAAGCTTCAAAAGCATGGAAAAAACTTTATAACTCCTACACTGTCAGGTCTCCACTAAACTCACTTTAACACACT